>APFE031336394.1:172707-219489 GCA_000404065.3 Pinus taeda | reverse complement strand
CCAAATTTTGCTTGAAGACTCACTGAAATGACAAAATTTGACCTTGACACTTCAAAATCACTATGTAAGAGCACATTTTATCACTGGAGGAAGGCTGTAAAGACTGACACTAACAGTGTTGATAGTTGTTGTTCCAACAGTTAAATTCTCTGTTGTGCTTCGAACACCTGTGATTGCAACAAAACAATTACTTGGTCCTTTTATTTAAGTAGATTACTTACTTTCGATGCCTTGTCCATAGTGGCTCCCGAATACGCTTCGGCATACTGAGAAAGCTTTGTTAGGTCATCGGAAGGGTTAAACTCTTCTTTCCACACTACATTAGTTGTCTCTGTTTGTGCTGGAAACAGGGAAGATTGATCAAGTCTTCTCATTTTCCTCTGTCTTTTCACTATAGCCCTATGTTTGGAACTGTAAAAGACATCTAATGGAGTTATGTCCTCCACCTGCAAAATAATTTGATCGGAGGGATCTTTTGGAATCATTTCTAAATCTGTGCTAGGGGGTAGGCTGCTGGTTCCTTCATTCGGAACAGTTGTTGACGCTGTATCTTGTCCATCTGTTACTTTGGGTGTATTGGCACCTTTTGGACCTTCCAGATTGCTTATAATGGAGTCAAATTGTTGCCATTCTTGGAGTATTTTAGGATCAATCTGAGTGTCCACATTGATATTTTCGCCGATCTTGTCCTGTTCTTTTTTCTGCTCTTTCTCCTGCTCTAGTTCTTTTCCTCTCTCGAAAATCTTTGATACAACAGGAGATTTGTCAATGAGTTGTTGTTCAAGCTCGCTTGATTGTGTTGTCGGGGTAGTAGCTAATAAGTCTAGAGGTAGAGTTTGCAACCTTTGTTCTCTGAGCTTATTGAATTCTACTAGCCTCTTGTCGTTATATCTCATTTTGGCCAGCGTTTGTACCTAGAATAATGACTCTGCTGAAGAAAACAAGTCATCAAAATCATCTTTCTCATGATCAAACCTTGTAAGTCTGGCTTGTTCAAGCACAGTATAGGAAACCTTCCTTGGATCGAATTGCCTATTAGGAATGGTTGCAAGGTTGAGCATGTTTATTTTCTCTGCATGCTTATAGTCGTGCAAAGTATAAACACCGCATCTCAAAGGAAAAGTAGGCCAAGCCTGCTTTATTGAGGTCCTAAGAGTCTTGGATGTTCCTGCAGTTGTAATTTGATAGGCCAATTCTCGGGCTAACAACTTGTCAAGTATATATAAAGGAAGGACATGAGGTCTTCCAAGGCTATGAAAAACCCTTATGTATGTGAACTTATCTTCCTCAAACCAATTTCCTATAGTGGTTAGGTCAATCTCTGCTTCCGAAGAAATCTTTGGGGCAAGCTTATCAAAAATGGCATAGTAAATAGGAACATAAAACCATTACAGATTTGGTACAAGTGGTCCTTATAGTGCACTTTCCACAGCTTTTGGTGATAAATGTGAATTGGCATGGGGTCTTGTGAAGTCCATCTCCACCCTAGTACAAGAAATTCAGAATTGAAACGAAGAGTATCTAAAATATAAGCACTAAAATAAAACGGAGGAATAGACCTATCGGTCACGCGAGTTTTATTTCTAAACTCAAGAATTGCAGTGGCTAATTTATCTGACAATATATTTCCCCAATCCATTACTTCATTGTTAATTGCTTCTTCCATTAAAGGAACAATTTCAATAGTGAATTTCGTAGAATCATGTAATCCCCAAATTCTACACATCATTGCCTCGGCATAACAGTAAGGAGAACATAATGAATCTACAGAGTACTTACCTGAAGATTCATGTTTGTGCCTTGCGGGTTCTGTCTCCACTCCCGAATTAGGGTTGATTCAGTCTCATTCTCACTTGCGAACTTCTCAAGAAAGGCTTTATTGTATTTCTTTTGAGGTTCAGGCAAGTGATACATTTTCCTTAAATCATCAGGTTGAAATGAGCCAAAGACCCTTCCGTCAACTGTGCAAAATGTTCTGTTTAAAATCGAGATCTCCTCTACTGCCCATCACACTACATCAGTGTATGGAAGAATTTTTTCACGAGCTGTTATTCAGTGTAGATATGAGTCAGCTAAATCTTTCAGGGAAGCCTCTGATTTTCTAGTCGAATTTGTGGCAGCTTGTATTGATACTGTCTCAGGCTCCTCTGCTTCAATTAAATTATATATGCTTTGCCAACTTGTGTTTCCAAGGCCAAGATACGTAGTGTCTGAAATCAATCCCTTTTTGCTTGGTCCTGGACCAGTGGTGGATTGCACTGTTACTGTGGGAGCCACTGCTGTCGCGGATCTCTTGGATTTCTTTCCCATTTGGCTTGAACTTGTTGTTTCAGTGGAGCTCTGCACAAGGAATAAAATGAACATGATACAGAGGATAGGTGGTGTGAGCCAATATGAAATAATTATATCAATTAGCGAGTAATGAAAGATTATAATAATACTGCCGCAGATACAATCTCAGGGAAGATCTCAGCATAACTGCTTCATTAATTGGTCGCTTAACCTGTCAATCATTTTAAATACCCATCATATCATTTATATGCCGAATGATTCATTCAAGCATGGCTTCAGTTTTTTGGCGGATAATCACAAGTAAATCGCTATCGGGAACGGGAAGGCTTTTAACAATAATCCAAAATAATGCATGCAAGCATTTTAAATCTATTTTGAAACTCGCGCCTTGATTTATCGGATCACAATCAGATATGTGCTCGGGTTGTAATACTTATGTTATTGCAAAAATCGTCGATCCCCGATGCCGATACACCTTATCGCATTGGGAGATTTAAAGGTGTCTTAAACTTGCGCTACGTTGTATCCCCCGATTGCCGATAGCGATATCACATTGGAGAAATAGGGGAGGGCCTTTTGTTATATTTGCTACTCGCCTTTCCCGATAACCGATAGTTATTCACTTTTCGGATCGGGGTAAGTCAATGGGTCTTTATATTATGTTGCCTTTCTTGTTGCAATATGCGATCTTGCGATCGCTTTATCGCAATAAATAAAGAATTTTGTATTTATTCATAAGACCGATTTCATATTTGTTCAAAAGGTTTATAATATTACGTTTCCTTTGGACCTTTTGATGAAGGATTTTGTAATGATAAGTTGATACCAATTTTATTCACACATCTATGTTTTAAAAGGGACCCATTTCAATATTATAGTTAGAAAGAAAAATTTTATGAAATGGGAGGATGTTGTACAGCACAACAATTGGCAATTCACTGGGACAAAACAGTTATCTCTAAAAATGTTTAAATACTTAAACTTTCTTTATATAGAAATGTTTTTTTTTTGTAAGCTGAGGAGAGACCCTTTTTTTCTATTACCAAAATTTGAAACCACTACAATCTTGTGGTGATCTCAACCCGCCCCGAGGGGAAACCGAGTTTATTGACCACCTGAAGTTTTTAATAGCAAACCAAAAAAAGTAAGTTTTCAGTCTATCTTTCCAGGCTTTATATACATCAGTCTTATATCTATTACTACTGTTTTTTGACTGCATAAAAGATTGAACAAAAATCCTACACATAGCTAATATAAACTAGAACTAGACTTCTAAAACCTCCAAAAAACATGCCTTTTCTCTACTGGTTCTCTTCATTTTCCTGCTGCTCCTTCTCCTTCTTTATTCCCAAGCCGCTCGCCTGTATCTGTTGCTGAATTTCTTCCAGCCTCTTATCTTGCATGAGCAAGGTGATTTGAATGTTCCTCAGCTCCTTTTTCAGATTTGGGATCCCCTGGGATAATTCTGCCATTTCCATGGCTACTTGTTCCATAGCCTTGGCCATAAGCCTCTTCATTACCCAATATATGTGCAGAGATTGCTTATATAGGGTCATTCGACCATGAGTATGACCTGGATCCAGAAGAAGATACACCCAATCCTCCATTTCCTCCTCAGATTGAGCCTGTATTGCCTCCTCTTCCCAATGCCCAATTATCCTTCTGATTTTTGGATTAGTCTTCTCACAGTAAGCTCTCTCAGTTGCCTGCACTTTCCTCCCTATCGTTTTCCTTCCCTTTCTGCTTGTCCCTGCTGCGCTGGCCTCTCCATCTTCCACCGTTCCTTCTCTACAGCTTCGTCCTCGTCCGCTTCTTTCTTCTGCTCCGCCCCATATTCTCTAACCTCCCCTGCCTCCCCTGCCTCGTCGACCTCGGCCTTTTGCCCATCTCCCGCTATCCTCTCCGGCCTCCCGGTCCTGATTATCCCCGTCATCCTCTCTTCCTCTCTTCATGGTCTTGTTCCCCACTAGTCTCCCGTTCCTTCCGAGCTTTCCAGTCACTGGCTCGTCTTTCTCCTTGTCCGCTCCGAATTCTTCACTCTCACTCTCTGTGTCATCATCCACTGGGATAAAAAACTTCTCTGTATCCCTCTCTATTACTCCTTTTCCCTTGGCATCTCGATCCCCTCGTCCCTGATTCCCTTCCTCTGCCCTACTCCTCATCCATCTACCTGCATTCATGCTACCCCCCTTCACCATTCTTCCCTTACACCTTGGTTTCCTTCCCTGCGTCCCTGTCCTCTTGTTCCGCCTCCTAAATTCTCCCTTTCCCCGAGCTGAAATCACCGATTTATCGCCACCCTCTCTCGTTCTTCTGCATGCACTCCTTTTCGTCCTTTTTCGCCAGCCCTTCTCCCTTATACCTCCCCTCCTTCTGCTCTTATGACTCGCCTCCCTTTCCACTTCGCTGCCCCATTCTCCCATTCCATCATTCACCTGTCGATTCTCTGACATCTTGGTAGATCTACCCGCCTCCACCGGTTCCCTGCCATCTCCTCGCCTTGAAATGATATCCTTCTCCCCGATCCGCTTGACCGTGCTCATCATTTCCTGATCCTCACCTGCTCTTTCCTGCATGCCACACCGACGAGCATTTATTATCTAGCTTGCCACCTTACTCATCCCGATCGGGAGTCTTTATATATAAATCTTATCTAAGAGGAGAATTCTAATATAACTAGGTATACATAAATTCTTAATATAATAATAGCTATTTCTGCTATTTTCTTTTCTTGTTAAAATTAAATACATTCTAAGTTTTAAACTAGCCTTATTTGGTTGATAATGATAAAACAAAGAACTTTTCCAACTTAGCTTTATAATGACTCCTTTGTCATAGGTAGAGCCTCTGCTGCCAGCAAACGTCTATAGTCTCGACAGGGATACCTTTTAACCATTTAATCGTCCATTATCCCATCCATTTTAGAGTATAATTAAAAGAATGAATCCATAAATATGAATTTCCTATTTTGTATCACTTTTCTTTTTTCTTATTTTGCAAGATAAAATGCCATTGTCCTGGTTTGGTGGCCAGCTATTTGACAATGTCATTCACTAGTTGTAATTTAACTGAACAAGCTGGCTCGTGATGAGACCCCTTGTCTTATAATTATAATCCATTACCCTATTTTAGTATGCAGTATTGGTAATGTCAGTTGAACTATTCCCCAATGATCATGGTAAGCAGGCTTGTAATAATACCCCTTATCTTTTATATCAAATATATTTTAGAATTACACTCTGAATAATCATAAACTTTTAATGAATGGGATGAACAGTTTTCTCCTTAAGAGAGCATGGATGACAGGGTAAGAGTTGAAGATGCTAAGATTGAATCAGTGTTTGTTTTTGTATTGATAACCGTTTTTTGGCCATTTGAAAACATTAAAATGATTTACAGTACTTCTAAATCTTGAGAAGATTTCACAAAAATAAAATGGGTTTCAGAATCTAAATATACCTAA
Source organism: Pinus taeda (assembly GCA_000404065.3). NCBI lineage: Eukaryota > Viridiplantae > Streptophyta > Pinopsida > Pinales > Pinaceae > Pinus > Pinus taeda. Next base: position 213,734 of record APFE031336394.1, on the reverse strand, counting down.
TTTCCTAGAAATTTTCCTTTTGTTTAAGGTTTCCATTTTTAAAAGTAAATATCAAAACTATTTCTTTTGAGAAACTTTTCAGTATAGCAAAGGCCAATGAAAGATATCTTACAACCTTATTTTCAAATAATCCTGAAAACTATGAACATAAATTTTGCTGAAAATTGAATATTTACAAAGGGAGAAGGGGTTACCTCCTCAATTGAAGAATTTTTTCAAGATGAGGCCATTAACAGAAAGAGAATCTTTCTTACCTGATAGATCTTGCAATATGAAAGTAGAATGGCCTATCTTCTCGTTGATTTGAAATGGTCTGAGCCACATTTTCTGGAACTTAGTGTGTTTTCCTTTATCCTCATGGGCTTTGTCCCATTTCAGAACTAGATCACCAACTTGTAATCGTTTTGAACTAGATGAAGTTGAATCAAAAGATGACTTGATAATTTGCTGATGTTTTGCATGTATAATTCTATTTTTTTCCCTTTCTTCTTCTAATTTTAAAATTTGATCATGTCTCACTTAAATATAAGATGAGGAACTTTCTTCAATAAACTGCACTAAAGCTAGAGATGGAAGTACTAAATTGGTTGGTATGATAGCTTCCTTCCCATATACGAGATTAAATGGAGAAGTACCTACGGAAGCCTTCTGTGTTATTCTGTCAGCCCATAGTGCAAATATCAAAGATTTATGCCAGTTTTTATGATTCTGCTCAATAGTTCGCTTAATGATTTTGACGGGATTTTTATTGGTGGATTCTGCTAAACCATTACCTTGGGGATAGTAATTCGCAGAATATTTCAATTTAAACCTTATTTTTATAGCAAATTCGAACATAGAATTTCCAGAGAAATAAGATGCATTATCAAAAACAACAGCGTTTGGGACACCGAACCTGGTAATAATGAATTGATCTATGAACTCTATAATTGCCTCAGAGTTTGTTGTATTCAGAGGAATTGCTTCAACCCACTTAGTAAAGTAATCAGTGGCGGCAAGGATATACTTATGTTGTTTGGATGACTGTGGAGTGATTTCCCCAATGATATCCAATCCCCATTGCTCGAAAGGTTGTTCAATGTTGACTGGTTGCAAAGGGAAAGCTGGTTTTCTTTGTCTTCCACTGGATATTTGACAACTTCGGCATTTCCTTACGTATTTGTGAGTGTCTCTGAATAGGGTGGGACAATAATATCCAACATGAATGATTTTGTGGGTTGTTGTATCAGCGCCAAAATGTCCTCCTGCTGGTCCGTCATGTAGCTCCTGCAAAACTTTTTGGGCTTCAGGTTTTTCTAGGCATCTTAATAGAATTGAATCATAATTTTGCCTAAAAAGTACATCATCTACAATTATGAAGTTTTTCGCTTTTAATCTAATGGCACGTTTGTTTTTATAGGAAATATTAGAAGGTGCGTATCCATTTTTAAATAGAAAATCAGATCTGCATATTGTGATTCAAGATCTGTGATACTTATCTAATTAATTTCTTTAGTATGTTTTGTACCTTCTGGTTCTTGAATATTGAATGCTTCTGCTAATAACCTGCAAAAACCTTGGCCTCTGACAATCTTTGCTGGCTTGATTTCTAAGTCATATTCTTGTAATGCTGTGACCAAATTTGCCCTTTTTTATCCTAATTCCCTTTGAATTAGTAATTGTCTTACTGCTGAAAAATTTGTGTGAGCTTTTAAGAGGAAGGGTCTGTAGTGTTTGACGACTTTGTACACAGCAAAGGCTTGCTTTTCAACTTTTGAATAATTAAGTTCAACACCTTGAATATTTGAACTATAAAATGAAATTGGTGCCTCCAATTTTTTATCATAAATCTGAGTCAGCACTATTGCATAAGACGAGGTGGATGCGAGAGTATACAATATGAAATGACTTGAAAAATTGGGAGTGCTTAAAGCAGGGGAATTAATTATTGATTGTTTGATAGAATCAAATGCCTCCTTTTCTGCAAATCCCTATTTAAACACCGAAGTTTTCTTAATTATTGTTTGCAATGGTAAAATAATCTGGGAAAAATCTGGAACGAATCATTTAACAAAGTTAATTTGACCCAAAAATGATTGCATGGACTTTTTATTATGAGGGAATGGAATATCAAAAACCTCTTTAATTCTATCTGGATCAATATAAATACCATCTTTTGAAACAATGAAGCCTAAGAGCTTTCCTTGATTAAGAGTAAAAAGGACTTTTTTGGATTGAGTGAGATACCATACCTTCTGCAGCGTTCAAAGATTTGTTTTAAATCATGTAAATTATTCGACCCTTTCTTGGAAAACACAGTAATATCATCTAAATAGAAAACTATTGTTTTATTGATCAATCCTTTGAATGCTATATCCATTGCTCTTTGGAATGCAGCTCCTGCATTGATAAGTCCAAAAATCATTTTTTGGTAAGCATAAGTTCCCCATTTAGTTCTGAAGGTAGTTTTAAGCCTGTCATCAGGATGGACCAAAATCTAGTTATATCTTGAAAAAACATCTAAAAAGGACATTAACTCAGAACCAGCTACTGAAAGGAGTATCTGCTCCATGGGTAAACGGAAGTTATCTTTTTGGCTTGCTTTATTAAGATTTCTAAAATCTATGCAAATCCTGTTGTCGCCATTTTTCTTTCTAACAGGCACCATATTGGACACCCAGTTTGAATGTCTGACAGGAAAAATGATCTTAGCCTTCAAGAGTTTGTTTAGTTCAGTTTTTATTTGACTCTCTAGGTTAGGATGAATTTTCCTTAACTTCTGTTGGACTGGTTTTTGTTCAGAAAGCATTGGAATAGTATGTTGAATGATCGATGCATCGTATGTTTTCAAATCATCATATTTCCAAGCGAAGACATATTTATTTTTTCATAATAACCTAATGAATGTTGTTCTTTCTTCTAAAGAAAGTCCTAATCCCAAATTGATGTTTTGAGGGTTTTCCTCAGTACCTAGGTTTATCAATTCAAATCTTGAAGTGGAACTCTAGAGTTTTGAATTGGTCACCTGTTTAAACCTGTCTTTAATATCATAAAGATCTTCTAGCTTAACCACTGGTTTTGGTATTGAGTTTTCTTCTTGCTTTTCCTTTATTTGAAGGTCATGATCACTTTCATAAATGATTTAATCATCATAGGACTTGGTGGAAGTCAAGAAATTTAAAATGTCTTCATCATGTTTGAACACTCGCCAATTGGTGACATTGTCGGGAATTGATGGTCCAAAAATTAACTCTATCGAAAATCTGTCTGGGCTGTAATCTTCGGAAGGTAGGAGTTTAGAAGAAACATTAGCTAGCAAGTCTACTGCTGCATTCTGGGATCTAGGGATAGGAGAAATATTGAATGCTAAATATTGAGATATGAGTTCCTGCACCAAAGACTGATAGTGTTTGAGATGACTAGAAAGACAGTGAATTGTATTTCTAACTTGTTTTATGACAATTTCGGAATCACCAAACACTTTCAAATATTGAACTTTAAGACCAATAGCTTTATAGAGTCCTTGAACTAAGGCCTCCAGCCATATTATTTGTGCATTCAAATTCCAATCTACATGATAACATAGTTTTTTCTCCTTCAGGGCTAACCAAAATACACCCTGCTCCTACACCTTCACTAGATTTAGACCCATCAAAGTATAGTGACCAAAATAAAGAATTACCAGCAATTTTATTTATAGTTTCCTTAGCAATATTGGCACATCTTGATCTATCGGTTTGTGAAAAATTTTCAATTTGGGATGTGAAATTATTAACTGAGAAAGGAGATGGTTGGGCAATGAAATTGCCAAAGAATGATTCGGAAGAGTAATTCCCTGAAATATTGTTATTGAATGCTATTGGTTGATTCTCCTATTCAAATTCAGTGACATTATAGGTCATATGTTTTTCCCAATCGATTTTGATCTGATTTGGCTTTCCTTTATAGGGTAGCCACATATGGGACCAATCGGTAGAAATATAACCGTGGAGTTTCTCAGACCAATCCCTACTCAAATTAAACCATAAAATTCAGGTATATCAGCAATTAAAATATCAATTCTCTGAACCACTCGTGGATCAGTTGATAACCTGATAGTTACGGAGTTGATTTCCCCCAAATCCTGTACCTTGGTTCTATCTAACTGTTCAATATGAATTGCAGACTTTTGGGGTTCAATGTTCAGTTTGGAACAAACTGAAGCTGGCATTATGTTAGAGGATTCCCCTAAGTCAATCAAACAGTTGTGTAGATTTCTATTATAGATCTCATAGGTCAAGAGAAAAGGGGGAGTATGAGAATTTGATCTGTCTCCGATTAAAATTGCATCAGTAGCTTCAACTCTACCAGGAGGTGGTTGACCTGAATCATTTGCAGCTTTGGAGAACACAGCATTAGGAAGAGGTGAAGAAGGCACTGCATTTAGTTCCTTAAGAAGTAATTTTTGCTGATGTTTGAGTTTGCTAAGTTCAAACTTAGTAATGTTTGCCTTTGTCTTCTTCCTATCATCAATAATATTGTAATCCATTGAATCTAATACTACCAACATCTTAGATGTTGAAGGTATGTTTGAGGATGATGGTTGATTTTGGGATGTTATCGCCGCAGATTTCTTTGTGGGAACCTTTTCTTTTATAGTAGTGGTACCTGCACTCCTTTTCTTTGAAATTGACTGGACAGGTTCAGGAGTACCTTTACTCTTGGTAGTTACAGGGAAAGCTTCTTGTTCATTTTTTGTATCGGATTTAGGTAAAATGAAGTCCCACATCCCATGGCATACAATCTCCTCTTCCTCGGGTTCCTCGGATGGCAAGACTGTATCATCTTCTTCTTCCTCTTCAGGATCTGAGTCTGCATTAGATATAACATTTGGTGGTTTTGACTCACATTTCTTAAAATTTCTAAATGGCCTCTTTGTTGAAGTTTCATCTACTTGTCTTTTGATTTCAACCATTTCATTTGACATAGTATTGAGGACCTTTTACAGACCCTCCATATCATATGGATCTTTATAGGTTTTCTTCTTTGAATCATCTTTAAAAGAAACTTCTTTGGATTTTCTATCTTCAAGAGCAACTTTCTTTTCTAAAGCAATAATGTGTTTCTCTACAGCAAGCGCCTCTTTCATGTTTTCAGCTAACGTTGGTTTTGCAGCTCTATCTACAAAAATGGCTATATTTGAAGGTAGGGTTGTTATATACCATTCGCTTCTGATTTTCTCACTTGGTTTAGAGTCAGTTGGAATCTTATTCATGAGCTTATTGAATCGTGAGTTGAATTCCTTGATAGGTTCTCTAGATTCTATTCTAAGATTTGAAAGATCGTTGATTAATGTTGCTAAAGATCTATCATCGCCATACTTAGTGAGAAACTGTTCTTGAAAAATGTTCCAGCTGGTAATGGATCCAGACGGTAGGGAAAAATACCAAGACCCAGCTGATCCTTGTAAAGTATAAGGGAAAATCCTAACGACAACATCTTCCTGTGTCACTCCTTTTAAATTAACTAATAACGTGAAATTGTTAATATGTTCTTCAGTTAGTGTTCCAACATCTGGATTAAATTTCGGCAGCCATTTTTCAGGAGAATCTAGCAATGGGTGTAATGGTGCAGGCATAGTGACCGCTCCAGGACTATTCCATGGATTCTAAGCCATCGTAGAACTAATAACAAATGATATTGCCAATGAAATTCCAGGTGTTTGGGGAGGAGTTGGTATTGAAGATTGAATAGGTTGAGATGTTGAAGTTACTGACCCCTATTGAATTACAATGTGTAATGGAGGAGTGGATGGTTGACTTCGCACTAGAGAAGATGAAATGGAGGATGATGATGAGAAGGTCTCACTGTCTGATCCTTTAGTGTTCTTTTTAGCCTTTTTCCTTTTCGGTAAAGGAAACTCAGTAGGTTCAATACCGAGCTTTTCGCTTTGAATTCTAGTGAGAGGGTGAGGTAGATTGAATTGTGAAGTCTCACTGCCTTGAGATACTTTAGATTTCTGTGGTGATATCAAAAATCCTTGAAGTTTCTGGATGAGAGACTGAACTTTAGGAGACTCAGGACTTAATCGATCTGGAGTATGATGGGATTGAGCAGTGGTATTTGACTCCTCTTCTTCTTGTTTGAATACTAGTGTTCCAGAATGCAAACGGGAGGTCTGAGGTGAGGTAGAGGGAGATTTACTCTCATAATGGTCCATAGGTTTTGGTTTGCTCACCATTCATAGTTCATGCCCTCCTTCTAGCGCCAAAAATGTTGATGCCTTGAAAATCGCTGCAACAACATCGGGGAAAACCACCCGGTCCGGACCTTAATGCAGCTCCTTTTCCATTTGGTGTGGTGGCTCCGACTGGAAATAATGGGACTAGTTTCCCAATGATGAATAAAAGGGGGATGGATAAATGAGTGGTTTTCTAATAAAATGGTAATGGATGAATGATTTAATCTAAAAAAGTAAAAATATGGATAACTATCCTATCGTGGGAAATTTATGTTTTTAGTGTAACGTTTGATAATCTTTATCCACAAACAGGCATATAAATGACTCTATTGGTAAACAAAGACATTCATACATATGATAATTACTTTATTCAAGTAGTTGAACAAAGTAATCATTAAAACATTATTACACTTATCCTTTATATATCACTGATACATATATGACTAAAAGAATATCATCCCTTAAGCATTCAATAGTGAAAAATATAAGGATTTTTGTTGAAAACACATACATTTATCCAATGATAACAAGAGTAATCAAATGACGATTCACATGAAAGAATGAAACAAGATCATAGATAATAGTACCATATGTGCTTTGAATCACTCCCGATATCAATCGCATTCAAATTCATTTTCCCAACTTAGAAACACTTTCACATCAAGGCAATAGTGCACATCCCATCAAAGCTTTCTTCGTTAGAATTCGGAATACTGGCCCAGTCTTTATAAAAAATATACCAAAAGCACAATAGTGAAACTTCCAGATTTGAGTTTTATACAAAAACTGAGGACCCTTTCTAAATGCATGAAAGGGTCTATAAATAATAATTTAACTAACTAACTACAAAAATAAAATGCTATTAATTGGTACAACTAAATCTTGAGTATCTCCTCCACAATAGGTTTGTTGGTAGTCGACAGCATGATTCATTGTTTCGGTTGTTCTCCTTTTGATTTGAGTTGGCATATTGCAAGCATCGGTTCCAATTCTGGAGGACGACTGAGACGAGAATGGAGTTGAGCTGAGTATGTGGCATCATGGATTTTGAGAATGATACAACCGATCGTATCGGTTAAACATTTGAGAGAGTCCCTTTGACTATATGGTTTTACTAAGAAAAATCAATAGGTATCCCAAGTTAAACTTTGGATGCCAGTGATTAATCTTCCATTCTTCTCCAACTCTTGATTGCATGTTTGCTCCAATGTCTTGGATGACAACAATTTACCTGGGGTGCATTATGAAATCATGTTAGACAGATAAAGAGTGTTATTGATTAGCTCAATTAAATTACTTGTAGATAATCTACATCTGGAAACCTCTCTTTCTGCTTTCATCAGCTGTGACTTCCATTCTAAGAAAAGGATCTCCTTGTGAGATTCTAGAATTTTGGGTAGATTTGCTGCCTGCCCCTCATTGGTGTCTTTCCAAGCAAGAAAGTTTGTCAGAGTCTCATCGGCCTGTTCCAAATCTTGCCTAGCATCGACTGATTTGTCAACTATTGATGTCATTATATCACAAAGGGGCTCAACCAGAGAAATGTTATGACATAACAGTCTTAATTGTGTAACCAATGCTTTGTTAATCTGTAGCGCTTCGGAACGGAAATCTGCAGGTTGCGGAAGACTCTTGAATTTCTCCACTTGAAGTGACAGCTGAGCGATTTTCTCATCTTTCATTTTCATCATTAGTTCATTCATTGTCTTTAACCTAGCCAATAATTTGGATAATTCTTTTTGCTTTTGTATTGCGCTTGAGTCTATTCTCTATTTCTCTTCAAGCAATTTCTTATTCAATTGATTGTTTAATTGTTGTTGTGTTGATAGTTGTTCCAACAGTTCAATTCTCTGTTGTGCTTCGGACACCTGTGATTGCAACAAAACAATTGCTTGGTCCTTTTATTTAAGTAGATTGCTTACTTTTGATGCCTTGTCCATAGTGGCTGCCGAATAAGCTCCGGCATACTGAGAAAGCTTTGTTAGGTCATCGGAAGGGTTAAACTCTTCTTTCCACACTATGTTAGCTATCTCTGTTTGTGCTGGAAATAGGGAAGATTGATCAAGTCTTCTCATTTTCCTCTGTCTTTTCACTACAGCCCAGTGTTTGGGACTATAAAAGACATCTAATGGAGGTATGTCCTCCACCTGCAAAATAATTTGATCGGAGGGATCTTTTGGAATCATTTCTAAATCTGTGCTAGGGGGCAAGCCACTGGTTCCTTCATTCAGAACCATTGTTGACGCTGTATCTTGTCCATCTGTTACTTTAGGTGTATTGGCACCTTTTGGACCTTCCAGATTGCTTATAATGGAGTCAAATTGCTGCCATTCTTGGAGTAGTTTAGGATCAATCTGAGTGTCCACATTGATATTTTGGCCGATCTTGTCCTGTTCTTTTTTTTGCTCTTTCTCCTGCTCTAGTTCTTTTCCTCTCTCGAGAATCTTTGATATAGCAAGAGGTTTGTCAATGATTTATTGTTCAGGCTTGCTTGATTGTGTTGTCGGGGTAGTAGCTAATAAGCCCAGAGGTAGAGTTTACAACCTCTATTCTCTGAGCTTATTGAATTCTACTAGCCTCTCGTCGTTATATCTCATTTTGGCCAACGTTTGTACCTGCAATAATGACTCTGCTGAAGAAAACAAGTCATCAAAATCATCTTTCTCATGATCAAACCTTGTAAGTTTGGCTTGTTCAAGCACAGTATAGGAAACCTTCCTTGGATCGAATTGCCTATTAGGAATGGTTGCAAGGTTGAGCATGTCTATTTTCTCTGCTTCCTTCTCCACATGCTTGTAGTCGTGCAAACTATAAACACCGCATCTCAAAGGAAAACTAGGCCAAGCTTGATTTTTTGAAGTCCTAAGAGTCTTGGATGTTCCTGCTGTTGTAATTTGATAGGTCAATTCTCAGGCTAACAGCTTGTCAGGTATATATAAAGGAAGGACATGAGGTCTTGCAACGCTACCAAAAACCCTTATGTATGTGAACTTATCTTCCCCAAACCAATTTTCTACAGCGGTTAGGTCAATCTCTGCTTTCGAAGAAATCTTTGGGGCAGGCTTATCAAAAATGGCATAGTAAATAGGCAACATAAAACCATTACAGATTTGGTACAAGTGGTCCTTATAGTGTGCTTTCCACAGCTTTTGGTGATAAATGTGAATTGGCATGGGGTCTTGTGAAGTCCATCTCCACCCTAGTACAGGAAATTCAGAATTCTAAAATATAAGCACTAAAATAAAATGGAGGAATAGACCTATCAGTCACGCGAGTTTTATTTCTAAACTCAAGAATTGCAGTGGCTAATTTATCTGAAAATATATTTCCCCAATCCATTACTTCACTATTAATTTCCTCTTCCATTAAAGGAACCATTTTAATAGTGAATTTTGTAGAATCATGTAATCCCCAAATTCTACACATCATTGCCCCGGCATAACAGTAAGGAGAACATAATGAATCTACAGAGTACTTACCTGAAGATTCATGTTTGTGCCTTGCAGGGTTTTCTCTCCACTCCCGAGTTGGGGCCGATTTAGTCTCATTCTCACTTGCGAACTTCTCAAGAAAGGCTTTATTGAATTTCTTTTGAGGTTTAGGCAAGTGATACATTTTCCTTAAATCATCAGGTTGAAATGAGCCGAAGACCCTTCCATCAACTGTGCAAAATGTTCTGTTTAAAACCGAGATCTCCTTTACTGCCCATTGCACTACATCAGTGTATGGAAGAATTTTTTCATGAGCTGCTATTCAGTGTAGATATGAGTCAGCTAAATCTTTCAGGGAAGCCTCTGATTTTCTAGTCGAATCTACGGCATCTTGTACTGATATTGTCTCAGGCTCCTCTACTTCAATTAAATTATATATGCTTTGCCAACTTGTGTTTCCAAGGCCAAGACACGTAGTGTCTGAAATCAATCCCTTTTTGCTTGGTCCTGGATCAGTGGTGGATTGCACTGTTACTGCGGGAGCCGCTGCTGCCGTGGATCTCTTGGATTTCTTTCCCATTTGGCTTGAACTTGTTGTTTCGGCAAAGCTCTGTGCAAGGAATAAAATGAACGTGATACAGAGAATATGTGGTGTGAGACAATATGAAAGAATTATATCAATTAGCGAGTAATGAAGGATTAAAATAATACTGCCGCAGATACAATCTCAGGGAAGATCTCGGCATAACTACTTCATTAATTGGACGCTTAACCTATCAATCATTTTAAATACCCATCATATCGTTTATATGCCGAATGATTCATTCAAGCGTGACTTCAGTTTTTTGGCGGATAATCACAAGTAAATCGCTATCAGGAACGGGAATGCTTTTAATAATAATCCAAAATAATGCATGCAAGCATTTTAAATCAATTTTGAAACTCACGCCTTGATTTATCGGATAGCAATCGGAGATGTGCTCGGGTTGTAACACTTATGTTATTGCAAAAATAGCCGATCCCCGATGGCGATACACCTTATCACATCGGGATATTTAAGGTGTCTTAAACTTGCGCTGCATTGTATCCCCCGATTGCCAATAACGATATCGCATTGGAGAAATAGGGGAGGGCCTTTTGTTATATTTGTTGCTCGCCTTTCCCAATAACCGATAGTTATTCACTTTTCGGATCAAGGTAAGTCAATGGATCTTTATATTATGTTTTCTTTGTTGTTGCGATATGCGATCTTGCCATCGCTTTATCGCAATAAATAAAGAATTTATATTTATTCATAAGACCGATTTCATATTTGTTCAAAAGGTTTATAATATTACATTTCCTTTGGACCTTTTGATGAAGGATTTTGTAATGATGAGTTGATACCAATTTTATTCACACATCTATGTTTTAAAAGGGACCCATTTCAATATTATAGTTAGAAAGAAAATTTTTATGAAATGGGGGGTTGTTTTACAACACAACAAGGCCTCACAGGGAGGCTCTCATCCCCAGAAGGAGCCAGTGTTAGCTCTGCTACATACTTCAGCATTTGGAGGACCAAATACCGGCTTGGTCATGTGTTTACGCTCAGAAAGGCAGATCGTAGCAGTCTTTTCCTCCCTCCTCCTTCATTTTCCTTATACTCCATAGCCCCGCTATCTCTATTTTTTCCTCCTAAAACCTCTCCATTCCCTGTTTAAACCCTTCGAAACCAACAAAGCCCCTGTTTGGCCCCAGTCCTTAATCGCGAATCACAAAACTTCCATAAGACCCTACCATATAACCTCGGCGCTTTCATTCCTCATCGCTATCAGATCTTTTAGTGGGACTTTCATAAGCCATGTCTTTAACAATCACCGATGGCAGATTGTTGGTTGCCCCTTGGATGTGATATTGCAATTAATCATTTTACAATGGTGTACCGAGTCTGGGCCTTAAATCGTTATTGGCGATCAGATATGTATAAAGGTTCCTCCCCCCTGACTTCTGCTGATGCAATATCGCGATCGCCCCTCCATCGTTGGATCAGTTCCGCAAAGATCCAATGGCCCACACCCAATTTGCTCTCACATCTCACCGCAAACAGATCTTCATCGTCCATCCATTCAATCCGACGGTGATCACTCCTCCCACTCTCGCAAGCCGCCCGCACGATAACTCGCGATAAAGCGGTTTTCCCCTATCCCGTCCACCATGTGTCATCACCTGAATGGAATCGTTCGCCATTGTACATTTACCACTCTCCTCCCAAAAGCGATGCGATCAATTCCTCTTACCACTTCCGCTCGATTTCTCCCACCAAGAGATCTCTACCATTCGTTCACTTGATCCAACGGTTGATGCCTAATCCCCGGCCTGCTCATGCATTCGCCATTCAGTCCTTATGCCTTTGACCTATATCATACACCCAAAGGGCGGAGCAATCAGTTACCAAGTGTGACATGTAATAGCGACCCGAGTGTGGACCCGATAGAGGCATTAACCATTTTTCAGGACAATTAAAGCCCGAAAAAACAGAGAAGGGCGGGATTTCTCACAATTGCATCATTTCTCTGTTATAACAAAAAGCAGTCCCCGTTTGCATTTAGAAGATAACAAAGGCCCGAAATACCATTCTATCACATAAACAGAGGCCAGGAAATAACCTCCGGGAGACAGAGGCCGAGAAGCAATCATGGACATCGACAGCACAGCTCAACAAACAAACCGAATGATTGTGGGGTGTCTCTGGCATGATAAATCTTCCAGACAGCGCAGCCACTACCCAAAATATCTGGATGCGGTTATTCCTTTGTCAAAAGAGGAAAAACACCAAGCCATGCTTGCCGGTAAAGGGAATCAAACAGTTAGGGAACAGATCAAGAAGATTAAGACCCTGAGCCTTCTAGAGAACTTAGGAGCATTGTAGACAGGCTATAAATGGCTATTAGTAAGGTGTGATAAGGGTTCAACTTTTGGAGATTATTCCTGCTCTGATCCTTCAAGCTTCTCATTTGCAGTCTTTAGTAATACAAGCTTATTTTGTTGTTATATATTTAATGTTCATTTCCCTTCTATTCTAATGCTTGCAACTTGAACAATTTGTTCAAGTTTTCTGTTTGTTTAAGGCGAGATAACTGTCATTTTATCTCTGCTTTGATATATTAGATCTGCAAGCTTCTTTGTTGCCTATGGCTAGCCATTTATATGTGTGATTATATATGCATATGCCAGTATAGTCAGTAAGTTCATTTGCTGCAAGTAGTTAGCCATTCATCTAGGTTCATGTATGCAATCTGTTGGCATAGTCAGTATTCTCCATCTATCCATTAAATCTACAAACTATTGAGCATTAACAGCATAAAGCCTTGTGTTGTTGGGGTGTTCATGCATGTCTTGAGCGTGAATCGAGCTGAAATGGTTATCTGACTTGATCCAAACCATCATCTCTTCTAGTAGTTCAAAGAATAATATTGAAGATTATATGTTACCAGGCATCTCCAATTTACAACCTTGGAGAGTTTCCTGGAGTGCTAACAGTACGGAGGACCAATGGTGATGGTGAACGGAATAACCCAACCCAACTCAATCACGGCGATGGAGTGAAAGTGTCATGTTCAAGAGCGACCTACTAACAATGAATTGCTTCAAGTTTTCTTCCCTTTTTCCCCAGTCATTGCTGACTAGTACCTCTTTATTTTTGTCAAGTTTGATGAGGATAACATATGCTTGTTCTATAATTTTCCCTTCAAGCAAACCTGTCACTCTATTTTAGCGAGTCTAGCGACAATGAAACTCGCTCTTGTCTAGATAGACAAGTTTGTCATTATTTTTTTAACGAGTTTAATGACAAAGACAACTCGGTCCTTTTCATATTTAGAGAGTTTGAAAAGAGACGAAAAGTAAACTCCAATAGTCATTTTTCGTGGTATAACCCCTTGAGTCCGGAAAAGTATAAAATAATACAAAAGGGATGACTTTTCAATAGTTTTAGCGAGCTGAACAAGACAAGCGCTTGATCTTTTTATGTAATGATCCCTCAGGTCCAAAAAGATTAAAATATAGAGGAAGTATGGTGCTTCCCTTTACTTTAACGAGCTGGAAAGGCCAGTGGCTCAGCAATATTTTCATATTTTACGAGTCTAAAAAAAGCTTAAAAGAGACTCATTTTTTAGGAACGAGTGATGTATCTGGGTAGCAAATGGTTCCAAGTAAGTTTGGAACTTTTCAAACACAGCAGTGTAACAAGGGTGGCTAATAGAATCACTCATTGCAGTTGTTCCTCAAAAGGGTAAACAATCAAGTGGAGGCATATGATCGACTAAAAGGGTGGAGGTGACGGTAAGAACACGACCAAGGCTCAAAAGGCTAATAGCAATGCGATCACAAAGGTTATTTACCGAGGGTGGATTCATTTTTTAATGAGCTTGAATCTGTGGAAACTATGCTCAGTGGCGGGTTTATTTTTTAACAAGCTTGAACCCTGTGGTAACACTACTCGTTGCTAGGTTTATTCTTTAACGAGATTGAACTTTTTGGAAACATTTCTCATTCCAATAATCTTTTAAAGATGTCTCTCATTTCGTAGGTTCATTTTTTAGTGAGCTTCCCCCATGCGAAACTTTTCTCAACGCCTTTTGTATGCAGGCTAGAAACGACCAACTACAGGACTAAGATTTAATGAACTACTGGGGTTAGGTAGGATAGTTTCCAACAAAACGTCTCATTTTCTTTGCCGGGGCTGCCAACAAAGGTGAATGGTGGATCAGACCAATAACCTAACTTAAGCAGTTGAAGTTAGTAAAAACTATGGGGTTAGAGTTACGCTGGTCATTTTTCACTTGCGTAATAAAGGATTGCATGCCCCTAGGAGTTGAGAAAATGAAAATTTCCAATTACCTTGTGGAAGTTCCTGCATTTAAGCGGGGTCATTTCGTCTGCACAGTAGACAAAACACTTCCTTGTCTTTTTCCATCGAAATAGACAAAGGTGAATGGTGTAAGCTTCCAATCACATAATTTGTGAGGAGATCCTATTTCATACTGATCCCATATCCTATAAGGAAATGGTGTTTCAGATCAATCATATTTCAGATTGGTCCTCAAATCCTACAAACAGATGGTGTTTCAGACTAGTCATAAATTCTATGAGGAAATCTGTTTTTTCATCTGGGTTCGTCTGCCATAGCAGAGCAGGGTGCATGCCCCCTAAGCTTCATTACATTCACCGAACCACTCACGGTAATTAGGTGGATGAACTGGAGGTTAAAGAGACATTCCTTGCATAAATAGACCATTTAGGGATGGCATTTGACTCGTAGCCGTGTTCGAACCGAGAAATGAAAGTTGGTCAACAAGTTGTACCATTTTGCCTTCATACGGGAAACACATCACCCAAAAGAGTGAGGAAACAATAGCTCCCATACTGTAAATGTAGTCTCGCCCAAGGAGTAGATTGTAATATAGTGGCCCTTGGACTACCATCAAGTTCAAGTGAATGTTTTTTCTTCTCAAAGTTATAAAACATTTGGAAGGATCCCTAACGGTCGACTGGTTCCTTTATTGAAGCCTAACAAATTTCGATTCGCAGGCAAAAGTGATGGCGAACCAAGCGCTTTCCAAGCAGTTGAGGAAAGGATACTCACATAAGCCCCTTCATCTATGATATTTCCAGCCATGATCATTCTGTAAACTTGTACTATGATTCTGAATGGCACATTAGATGGAAGGCGGGGTCCCGCTAATAGATTCCAATCAAAAGAAATGACTAGATTGCTTGGAGGAGGGACCGAATAAACGGCCAGACGAGTCTCTTGAAATGGGGAACTCCCTTTCTGTGGTAAAGGAACGGGTAGATTGCCCCCATGTTCATCAAACTTTATGTTTACAAAAATAATTTGAACGGTGTCATTCTCATTCTCTTTGGAGACTGTATCATCTAAAGGTGGACCTTCTGAAGGCAAGATTGGGTCGGCTGCCGTCATGACCTATTAACTTTGGTCCAGTGTGGACTTAGAAGGCTTTTCTTCAATGATAGGCGTTTCAACAAAAACAGAGGTATGTCAGCTGGATTTTAAACTAGTGATGGACTTGGCAAGAGTTTCTTGTATCCAGGCAGAAGTCGCTGCGGTGAAGCAAGACGCTTATCCAATACTCTTTTAGCTTCGTCTAGAAAAGGACAACAGTTGAGGGCATGGTCGGCTTCACACAATCTACAAGGAAATTTAGATTTTCCATTTTTCCCATTGACTTTATTTTCACTAGTCGATGGTGTATTCTCAACATGATCGACAGAGGTTGATGACATCGGATGGTGTAAGCGGGGAGACCAGTCTCTCAAGATTCGCGGGATGTAAGGACAATCTCAATGCTAGTGGTCTCTTGTGCAAATTACGCATGGAGTTTTGGGTTTATAACATGCAATGTGTGGATTTTCGTCGGATGATGCATGGTTGCCCTCTGGCTGGACCGACTTCTTCTTCTTCTTCTCCTTCCCTTTCTTCTTCTTCTCAGTTACTTGGTTTTTAGTATCACTAGCTTCACCAAGTGAAGAGGAAGAAGGAGAGGGAGAAACAAATGAAGTAGAAGGTGAGGGAGTAACTCCAACATCATTTGGTTTTTGGTTCCATTGCTGAGGAATTACAGTGTTTTGAATGACAGAGGTCAAGAATAGCCATACCAGCAGGCCAAATGTGATTCCTGGAAGGGACAATCTAGCCATGTATGGAGCACCAATATCTCCCCAAGAAGAGAAAGGACTAGGATTTCCACCAAGGGGAAATCCTTGATTAGTGGGCTCCATTATCTCAACCTAAGATCAACGAGGGAACAATGATGTTATTCCGATTTAAATGAATTTTATGACGCTTTGACACAACTTGCTTTTTCAATTTTTAAGAGTTGAGAAAAAGCTAAAGGTGACTCTAGTCACCTTCGATTTTTAATGAGCCCAAAGTGACAACTGCTCAGATGGACCTTTTCTTTTAAGGAGTCAAAAAGGAACGAAAGTGACTACTCTGGAAATCTAGGCAGAGGGATTACCAAACCAATCACAAAACTGCAATATACACCCTGGTGGTAAATTAAAGAGAAATTACCGAGGACTTTATGTACAGCAATAAATCTTCCCAAATGTTGTGTTCAGTGCATTTCGATCGATAGGGTGGCAGACACGGCTTCCTAAGGATAAAGGATATCAGCCTATTGTGGTCTCCCAATATATACTCGATGGTACATGGGAGTACAAGTCCGTACTAGCACTTGTCGTATCAAAGAGGAGGAATCACCCAACCTACGATGAAAACGATAGTTATCAGGCTTTACGACATCGGAATATGTCTCTAGCCTAAACTTCTAAATGTTGTGCGTTAGGTTCCAAAGCGTTTTTATGTCCATTGAGGTTTATTTTATAGTTGATCTTTCTTAAGAAGTTTTCCTTTCAAGGTTCACCGCATGATGTAGATGTACAATTCCTAAATATGCAATCTAAATGATAAATAGTCATTTGTTTTCTTTAGTAATGAAAATCCTAGCTACTAAGGAAAGAAGAGTAAGATTCTTTCAACAGAGAGCAGAGAGCACACACTAAATGCACTTTTCCTAAATCAATTTCCGTATGCAGTCTAAATGCAAATGCACATGCATGTATTTGATTTTTCCATTTCCTTAATGTGAGAATGCCAAAAAGAAAACTAAGTACAGATCTGAACTATTTTTCTTTAAAGAGACACTTCAGCAATTTCTTTTCAAAAAACGAAAGGAAGACTAAGACGACACTTTCAATTTCTAATGGAAAACTGCTTTCAACACTTCAAATACTGACAATTCAAATCAAATACAATGGCAAAAGTACAATCAACTATCTGAAAGAGGAAGACTTTACGACACTCTTTTTTTTTACTCAAAACGAAAGTTGCGACACTTTTAAATCAAAAGATGACAGTTCGATTAAGCTACTATTTGCAAAGGAGGATTGTAAATGGTGAAAAATACATTAAAAAAGCATTCACAGTTCCTTATCAATGGAGGTTGAATAATGTAAAGGAAGAATGTTTTCTCAGTGATATACTGATCATAGACTGCAAAACTACTAAATAGAGTTGAAAACAATGAAGAAAAAAACAAATTCTGGAGAGAGAAACAGTCTCATTCAATCTTCGCACCTGTCCTGAAAGGAAACAGGGATGCATCTCACTTGCAGCACACGGGAGGTGCGATGCATCCAAACTACCAATGAGAGACAATGTGATGGTCCAGAGCAAGAGACTGAGCTTGGTTTTTTCTCAAAATTTGCAGTTAAGTTCAGCTATTTTAGTCAAGCTATGATAGATAGTAAACACAAAGTATAGGGGTATGATCTTATGAGGTTATTAAGCTACCACCAGGGCACTTAGGATGTTTGCAAGTCAGATGTTCAATTCATAAACAAACTCGGACATTGACTGAAGCAGCATTGATCTACTTTGCACTTGCATAGATAATGCATTTCGAAGGTTATCTAGCTTAAGTTTAGGCTCCATCCATCTATAGTTTATAAAGCAAACAAATAGAAACAAACAAACAAACTATTCGATCCCCAGCGAAGTCGCCATTTTGTTTCCGGGAAAACTAGTGTCACTATTTGACCTGCTAGTCCCACTAAGATTGGTAGCTATATTAGAAACAAAAAATTCAAAGCAACTTGTGTTTTCCTTTATGGATGATAGATAAGAGAGAAGCAGAAAGCACCAACCTCAGTCTTTCGCTTGGTTCCTTGCTTGTTTCCTCTCTCCTTTGATAGATATTTCGCCACTCCTTTCTCACTTGTCCCGCTTCAAAGAACACCTGTAAAGGAAAAGCAACAAAATACCATCAAAGCATAGAGATCTATAATTCCATAAACAATGTAGAATCAGATGTACATTAACCATACAATTGCATTCACAAATACAAAATTCACAATTACACAAGTATATGGAGGAAAACTCAAATAGCTTTATTGATAGTAGAAGTAGAAGAGAGGATTACAACCCAGCTGTCTGATCCAGCATCATCCTCCCAGCATGAAAGCCCTCTTCACCTCATGAAAAGCAAGATCACCCAACGATACAATGTCTCAAAGAGAAACCAACAACACTTCCTTACAAATTACAAAATTCTAGCCTCTGGATCTCTGGGATGAGGGATCCATTTATAAATATTTGCAGAGGGGTGAGTCAGCTTCTGGGTTTTTTATTAGTGTCATTTCACTGATAACTCTTGGTTCTAGTTGGAGATTTCACGATCTCTTACTCATCCCTAGGTGAATTCAGAGAGGCAAGTGTCAAATGAGCAGTTTCTAGAAGATTCTCTGAGTTTCCACCTAGCAAACTGCCTCTGCCATTTGTCTACTCTCACTCATCGCACCCTACAGAAGGGCTTTTCAGTATGCATCGCATCCCTTGTGTGTAACAAGTGAGATGCATCGCACCCTTAGCACTAAGTAGTGTGTATGGTCCAGTTTTGACCAATTCTGAGTAGTTTTTCAGGGAGAACTTCTGGGAAATGATGTAACCAGTGGACCTTGATCCTTTAGGGTTTGAAACAACACTTTTAAGGGTTTGAGAGCCCTTGGTTTATCGACATATGTGATTGGGGTTGCAGTGCCCAAATATGTCTATAACAACCCTCCAAAGGGACTTGGATGAGATTTGGAATCCTCTGAGTCATCATGCAATGTCTTCTTTTTGTTTTGTTCCATGATCTGCTTCATGTTTCCATGATGCCTTTCTATTGGTATTCTTCTCCAAAGTTGTTTCTTTATGCTTTATCCTTTCTATTTGCTTTGAGCAGTACCTTGTCATGCTAGGAAGTTATTCCCGCCAATGAAAATCATTCATGAAAAAGAGAAATCAATCTTAAAACATATATTTTATCACTACCTAGCTCATGGAATGATAAACTCATGATAGATTTGTGAGAGGGTTAAAAGAATGAGGCTTTATTAGAAGGGGGAAGTAAAGCTCATGAATGGCTTACGAAGGCTCCACTGTTCATTTTTATTGCATTGAAGGAAGTGAAAGGTCAAGGCTCACAAGAGAGAACTTAAGGGCGTAGGGCACATGTCCAAAGCACGAAGGAGAATAATTTGTTGGTTTAGGGTGTGCTTGTGAACTCAAGGGGCAAAGGAGGGAATAAGGGTGAACATCGAAGGAACAATGGATAATGTTTTGAGCCTCATCAGTGAACTTTGCACTCAAGAGGAACTAGGAGGGTGTACTTCTTCAAGTCGAAGGAGTGTGCTCAAATGAAGGCTTCAGACTTCATGACTGTGCCAGGTGCCCTAGGGAAGAGGGAAGGATGAAAGCTTCGTGCTTCAAGAGTATGCCATCACTACAACAAAACTCTATGATTAGCATCCCTTTTTTCTTCATTTTTTCCATCTAGAGCCCATTTTTCGTATTATTTGTGTCCATTTATCAAATATGGTGCAAAAATTGATGCAAAGTTTGCACCAAGTCTTACACCAAGTTTAGAACCAAGTATTGTAATAGGTTTTGCACCAGGTTTTATGCCAGGTTTTATGTCAAGTTTTGTGCCATCCTTTGCACCATGTTTTACATCAAGTTTGGAACCTAATTTTGTTTCATCAAATTTTGCATCCTCTATTGCATCCACTTTTTTCACCTACACTTGAATCAACTTTGAATCAACTTTTGCATCATCTCTTGCATCCTCTCTTGCATCATTTTTTGAATCATTTTTTTCATCCATTTTTGCATCATTTTTTGCATCCCCTTTGCGCCAAGTTTTGCATCGAGGTTTTCGTCTAGTTTTGCATCTAATTTTGTTTCATCCACTTTTACATATTGTTTTGCATCCATATTTACATCCTCTTTTTCATCTGTTATTGTGTCCACTATTGCATCCAATTTTCTTGTGCCATAATTTGAAACTAGTTTGGCACCTCCCTTTGCACCTATTTTTGCTTCTAATTATGCCTCCACAATTGCATCCTCATATATATCTAGGTTTTCATCAACTTTTACATATCTTTTTGCATACCTTTTTGTATCCACTTTTGCGTCAAGATTTCCATCAAGTTTTGTGTCTCATATTACATCTACTTTTGCATCGAATTTTGTTGCATAAACTTTTGCATCCTTTTTTACATCCATTGTTGCACCCATGTTTACGTCCACTTTTGCATCCCTTTTTACATCTTCTTTTACATATTCATTTGCTCTTTTTTTTGCATCTATCATTACATCCACTTTTGTTGTGCCACAATTTGTGCCATGTTTTGCACTTACTATTGTACCCATGTTTGCTTCCAATTTTACATCCATTTTTGCATCCTCTTTTGCATCAAATATTGCATCTATTTTTCATCCTCTTTTGCATCAAATATTGCATCTATTTTTGCATCCACTTTTGTGTTGGGTTTTGCATCTCATTTTGTATCTTTGTTGGGCAGCGGATCCCTTGTGTAATGGTTTTGGGGCTTGAAGCCCACATTTTTGGGTATTGTATGGTAAAAGCTCTGCGAAGTGTGCAGAGTGCGAATTGTAATGGGTCAAGTCTAAAGGTAGTCCGCCCTAAAATATTATAAATTAATCTAGATTGTGTCGGCCTGCCCATGGTCCGCAAACCATGGGAATGTAAAAAATAAGTGCAAGTTGGGGTTGTAATAGGAGATAGAGGCTCCGCAGCTACGTGCGCGGAGGCCTGGTAGAGTTTGCAGCTGTGTGCACGGACCCCTGCAGCTGTGTGCGCAGGGTGGGAAGTGGATTGTAACCAAATAAAGGCATTAATAAAGATAAGTTGATTTGAAATATTGTGTATCTATTCTAGATTCTGGTTTATGCATCTGTCCTGATTTATGATTACATGCAAGTCTGTTATGTTAAATAATAACTGAAATGGTTGTACCTTCATAAGTAACAAAAGATATATAATAATATTAAGCACAGAAAAGGGTCAATTGCATTTGCGCTTGACTAAGGTAATTGCTACAAGAAGACAGTTGCGCAAAAGTAACACAGCACGTAGGATTGCACCACGCAAACCCAGACCACATCAAGACATCCCTAGGGCACAGAAACCCAGTTCTAGCTCCCCCCCATACTAACTCGGGTGAGACTTTAGTCCACGCTCCGCGGACTATTGCCGAAAGGGCTGGTAGTGTTGGGATTTGTTGGCTGAACATTTATGAACTTGGGTTAGGCCCCATTAAGCCAAAAAATTGTTTCGTTGCCAGGACTGGGATCTACCTAAGGGATGTCTGATGTCGGAATGCTAGAACCCTACAAAGAAAGAACTTGAATATTGGTTGGATCCGAAGCTACATGAGTTCGTAATACAGGAAAATAAAACTCCACAGATATCCGAGAGAAGGTGGTTGGATCACTTCATATACACAGAGTTCCACGAGGTCTTCTTCGCTACATTCTCTTTGGAACTATATGCTTGGATCACAAGGCTAGAAGACAGCCAGGGAAGGTGCAAGCTTGATCAACTGATAGTGTGGACTCCAGATTTAATGCGTAGGCTAGAGGCATATGAAGATAAAATTGCACAGTCCGTAGATCATTGGCTGGATCGAATAACAGGAGGGTTTATCACTGAATTTGCGATAGACACGACTGTCAGCTACAGCGAAGCTGAAAGACGCTTTCTCAAAGGACCACAAGGTAAGTACATCAAGTATTTGAATACCTAGATTAAGATGTTGTTATGTGAAAAACGGGTGATTTGCATACATTAAAGAGCGGAACGACACGAAGCAGAAGGATCTTCAAAGGGATCGAAGAGTTAGAAAATAGTCCTTTAGTTTCACCGTCGTGGGCAAGTGAGGAAGAGTGCGCTTGGGTTTCTCCAAGGACTGCGGTCAATTTGATAGGGAAGCGCATTCCATAATTATCATCTCCGCTAATGCCATCAATCCCCTAACCTTCGTCGCCTCCAACTTCGCCCACTCCGCCTCCACCAAACCAGTAGTTTAGCATGGCGAGCGCAATCAAGTTGTCTGTATTTAGAGGAGTAGGAAACGAAGATCTCGAACAGTTTTGGTTCGTAGTAAGAGGAGTGTGGGAAGCGCACAAGGTTACGAATGATAACATTAAGAAGGACACATTGGTAAGTGCGCTATAGGATCACGCGTTGACTTGGTATATCAAGCACTCGAATGATCATCCGAATGCCAGAATAACATAATTTCAGACTGCATTGAACAAAGAATTTAGCTGACCAAAATTAGAGACACAGTGGATCATCAGATTCAAGGAGATTGCGATGCTTCCAGGTGAAACCCCCTGGGATCTAGATCAAAGGCTGAAAATTACAATTCACGAGCCTAAGATGACACTGATGGGTGCATAGAACCGCTCATGGTTTGTGGCATCTTTGACACCACACCTGAGGATGACACTATTGCAACAAAAGCTCTCAACCGAGGCAAAGGCATTCAAAATGGCGATGAGGTTGCATGAAACACCAATACAGGATCTGGGGTTGGGATTCTAAAAAATTCACGTGCAACTACAAAACCTATGCTTAGAGATGCAGAGTTTGAAGCAGGATAGGCCGCCCCAACCAGAGGCGCATGAAGAAGTGTGGTGTATAAAATGTAAAGGCCAAGGTCACGATAAGGATCATTGTCCTGTATTCGCGAACTATTTGGCAGGAGGGGGACTGATGTCGCTAAGATTGGAGAAAAAAGTAGGACTGAGTGCATCCACCTCTCTCTGGTGCGCGATTTGTCAGGTGGGAGGAAAGCATGCATTAAACAACTGTCACCTATTGCAGAAATATAGCCAGACTCCGCAGCAACTGTACTATAATTTATGTAGATCAGTAGGTCACGACGAGCGGATGTGCTAGAGCTATGAACTAATGATGGATAGGACCCCAGCTTATCGAACGCAGACGGAAATGCGAGGCTTCGATCCAGCTGCAGCAATCCCGCGGGGGGAATTTCAAGGACGAGGTCGAGGGTGAGGAGGGATGGGACCAAGATGAGGGCACAGATAGTTAATCTGCTACAACTGTTGAGGACCTGGGCACTATGCGCACGATTGTACGAATCTGTCTACAATATGTTGTTCGTATTGCTATGAGTTTGATCATGAAGCGGTAGATTGTCTGACGTTGATCCCACAAATGTGTGAGAAAGGGGTACTACAGCCTACTCCAACTCAAAATATCCAAATGATGAGGTCGGAACCATGCGAAGGAGACCCAAACATGAATACGGTGCTTAGAATTGGCATGACTACAGGGGAAGATAAGGAAAATCAACCTGACGATGATACGTGGGTCCGCAAGGCCCCTACAAAGGAATTTTAACTTGACTTGGAATGCGTGTAGGAACTAGTTATGGAAGCTAAAAAGAGCTTCAAGGAGGCCTCTACTTCAGGTAGTAAGGATCAACCAGAACCAGGAATGGATTCGTCTATGCTTACTACCTTTTTAGATACATGCATGAAGCTGCTATGAGATAATAAGGTAGTTAAAGGACTCCAAGAGCTGATCACTAGGTGTGCAGGATTAGGGGACCCGTGTGTAGTTCGAAAGATGGGGAAGCATACTTTGCGTACTGGGAGGGAAATGCAGCTGACGGCACAAATTAGCGAATATGAGATGGATCAAGTAGTCCTCGACCTAGGTTCAGACGTAAATGTGTTACCAAAATAGACTTGGGAGCGGATGGGCCAAACCGTGTTACAGTGGTCTCCTATTCAATTATGGATGGCAAATCAACAAAAGATCGTGCCCATGGGAAGACTACAAGGGGTAACTGTGGATATTGACAGCGCAAGCACGTGGACAGACTTTGAGGTAATAGATATTGTGGATGATAGTAACCCTTACCCCGCATTACTTGGAATAGACTGGTCAATGGATATGAATGGAGTGATCAACCTAAAGAAGTAGATAATGATGTTCGAGAAAAAGTCCCTATGTGTGATAGTTCCGCTAGAGCTTGCCGAAGGAAAGCGTTACACAGAACCATGCGCAACGATGGAAGAAATGAGGAGTTAGATTGTATCTACAAAATAACCACTCGAAACCAAGATTGGCTAAATCTGACTACAGATGAAAGGACCCCGTGGGAGCACACAGAATCCTGCCTATCAGAGTCGGATGAAGAATATGAGAGATGGCACAAATGGTTGAGTGAACTGACTATGATAAATTGTAATATGATGACCAAATCACTGTGTTGCGTAACCGCCTAGGCTTGAGATCTACCGACATATGATGGACTAATAGCGGTGGACGAATTCTTGAGAAATTTTGAGAGTGCAGTCCCAGAGCACCAGAGCTTTGATGCATTAAAGTGGGTGCTGCATGCAACACCTGTGCGTTGGTGAGGAACACATGAAGGAAATTTTGAAAACTGGCATGATTGTAGAAGGATGATGCAGCTAAGGTTTGGGAAGCTGGAGCTACGAATAACTGAGAAATATGATGGATGCAATAACCCACACATACACCTCGCAAAGTGGACCAAAGCCTATGGCAAAGAGCCCCAACTTGAATGGGTACACTTATTCTATCATACCCTGGATGTCATCCTCAGAAACTGGTATACTGAGACATAACTCCGACATGGTACGAGCGAATGGGATATCTTGTGCGAAGGGTTTTTATTAACGTTCTTATTTGAAGACCAATGGATGGATACTGTTGACGATGCGCTGCAAATTGTAAAAGTCGCTATCTTCAAAATACCACAGGAACCAGAAGAAATAGTTCAACCAGAATGGTCACATCAGTTAAGCCATGCCCTAGAATGTTACAACATGCAAGTGGAGGATGATGATGATGACCCCCAAAATGTTAACATTCCAGAAATAGAAGGGAGTCACAAAATTCGAGGACCATTGATTGAGGACCCCAACATCAGAGCGCCACTAAAAATGAAACAGGTGAACATTGGTACAAATGAGGAGCTGAATTACGTGACCCTAGGGGACTATTGGGATGATGCCACAGTGAATAAATTCATTGAGTTACTGCGCAAATATCTAGACTTATTCCCAACCAAAATACAGAGTTAAAGGGGATTCTCAATGACCTGGGGATGATGAAGATAACTCTGAAACCAGACGCAAAGCTAGTTAAACAGCATCCTTACCATTTGAATCCGAAGTATAAGGAAAAAGTCCATGAAGAATTGGACAAAATTCTTGTAGCAGGAATTATTGAACCTGTGGAAGAGTCTGACTAGGTGAGTCCTATGATAGTGCAGGAGAAAAAACAGAAGGGTGAAATTCGAATCTGCATGGACCTCCAAAACTGAATGATGCCTGCATTCATGACCCTTTCCCGACCCTGTTTACAGATAAAGTCCTAGAGAATGTTGGTGGACAGGAAGCGTACTCGTTCACGGATAGGTTCTTGGGGTACCATCAGATCAAGATCATGGTGGAAGATAGGGGTAATACCACCTTCACGACCGAATGGGGATGTTTTCAGTACACTGTTATGCCCTTCGGGTTGAAGAATGCGTCAGTGATATTTTTGCGTGTAGTAGTGGCTATGTTCAAAGAATTCATTCATAAGTTTTTGGAGGTTTATTTTGACAATTGGACTGTATTTGGGCTAATCAAGAAACATGTAGCAAGCTTACGGTTGATGCTAGATACGTGTCAACGACACTAGATTGCACTAAATCTTAAAAAGTGTACATTCCTTGTCCCTTTTGGAAACTTGCTCGGTCATGTAGTCTACATACAAGGCCTGATGGTGGACCCTGCGAAGACTTTTGTCATACTCAATCTGCAAGTGTCGCGTAGTGTCAAACAACTCCGTACCACATTGGGACACACTGGATACTATCGAAAGTCTATTAAGGGCTACGCACAAATCACGACATCAATGGAACAATTTTTGAAAAAGGATGCTACATATTGTCGGAATGATGACTGTAAGAAGAGTTTGGAGATTCTAAAGGAAAAGTTGGCATCCGTCCCCATTTTGGTTTTCCCAAAAAGGGACATTGAATTTCATGTACATGTTGATGCGTCATGTATCGCGCTGGGTGTTGTACTCATGCAGGAGGGAGTAGAAGGTATTAATCACCCGATCGCATTCGCAAGTTGACGATTGTCTAAAGTAGAAAAGAACTACTCCACTACTGAGCATGAGGGGTTGGCGATGGTATATGCACTCCAGAAATACCACCACTATCTACTCGATGGGCACTTTAAAATGTATACCGATCACTCTACGTTGAAATACATGGTGAACAAGATTGTGTTGGGGGGCGCATTTGTAGATGGTTGTTACTGTTTCAAGAATATTATTATGAGGTCATCGTAAAGTCAGGACGCCTAAATGCAGGCCTAGATCATCTGTCCCAAATTGAGAACGATGAGCAGCCAAGAAATTTAGAGGAAGGACTACCTGATGCATAGCTCTATGCAGTGCGCATTGCGGATGGCCACTTCGAGGATATAATCCACTTCTTAACCATGGGGATTGCACCACAAGGGTATTCAGTTCAGCAGAAGAAATAATTGGTGGTACGCATGGCGGATTTTACTATTATCACGAAGCACCTCTACAAAATGGGAAATGACAAAATATTATGAAGATATGTACTTAAATTTGAACAAGGATAGATCCTCGCAGAAGCACACATGGGGGGTTGCAGGAGGACATTATGCGAGACGAGCGACAACATAGAAGATTCTTCATGCCGGACTATGGTGGTCAACCCTACATCAAGACTCAAACGCATACTGTCAGGCCTGTGACGTATGTCAGTAGACTGGGAAACCATCACGAAGGGATGAGATGCCACTCAAACCACAAATGACGCTACAGCCATTTGAAAAATGGGCCATAGACTTTGTGGGGCCTATCACTCCTCAAGGGAAGACAGGTGCGCGTTATATCATCACTCCGACAGAATATTTAACCAAATGGGCAGAAGCACAGTCGGTTAAGGACTGCATGGCTGCTACAGCTGCGAAATTTTTATTTGACAACGTCTTAACGCAATTTGGATTCCCGAAATTTCTAATGAGTGACCACGGAACACACTTCCTAAATGAAACTATTAGTGCACTTACTGAAGAATTTCAGGTGTATCATCAGCAAAGCACACCATACCATCTGCAAGAAAACGGGACCATAAAAGAATTCAACAAGATTCTGGAGATGGCATTGACCAAAGTATGTAACATGCAGCGAACCAATTGGGATTTACACATACCTGCCATGTTTTGGGCATAGAGAACCATATGCAAAAAATTGACAGGGCAGACACCGTTCAAGTTAGTCTACGGCACGGAAGTTGTCATGCCAATGGAATACATTGTACCTAGTTTGTAGATCGCTGCAATGATAGGCATGGCCGACTGCGAAGCCTTGGAAGAGAGGCTCGTGCAACTGGAAGAACTAGAGGAAGAATGATTTCTGGTAGGCTTCCATCAGCAGGTACAAAAACAACACGAGAAAGCTTGGCATGATCACCACATCAAGTTGCGCACGTTCAAAGTCAACGATTTGGTATTATTGTATGATAGCAAGTTCGAGAAATTCCTTGGAAAACTCCAAATGCATTGGTTGGGACCATATGTAGTCAAAGAGGTCACAGATGGTGGCATGGTCCAGCTCGGCAAGCTTAATGGGGAGCCCTTCCCAGGAAAGGTAAATGGTAGTCACCTGAAGCTCTACACAAGTGGGCCAGCTTCCTGACTAACCAACCGAAGTATAGTCTTAGCACTTCAAGAAGTTGAAAGAAGGCACGGGACTATAAACGAGTCTGCAAGAAAGCTGCGTAGAAACACGGCTCCGCGTAAGAAGCATTTATTACAGGAATCACGGTCATGCATAAAGGGTTTCACTGCTATGCAGAAAGGCAGGAAAGTGACCATTGAGGTCACTATTCATGACAAGATGGTCAATCTGAGGCAACGAGGAGTGGACGGTGGGAATTTAAGACATGAAGTCAGTATTGGATTTGAAACAACCTCTAGTATGTATCACATTAATGAACCAGAGAAGGAGGGAACGGTCGAATTTGAATATTGGTTGGCTTATAAATCACAGCTGGTCATCTACAGAACAACCCATGGCACTGTGAGACTTAAGTTATTGAGTTACCAGATCGATATGGGCCCATCCAACTTCGATGAGTTGCAAGACCTTTGGGACATCTTACTGCCAACGACTGAAGTCGTCGTGCCGAGCTCAACACCAGTGGTAAGTGACATACCACAAATTCCCAGACAAATAGCAGGATTGGTCCAGATATCGCCCCGAAACCTGTGGTTAGGTAAGTGACCTATGAAAGATAAGAGTGAGATGGTGAATCTTGGGATATCATGGACAAGTGCAACCCTGGGCTACGTGCCTACGATGAACCTTGAAGATTGGAACCTCACAGACAGCAACATGTCTCTTGCAAAAATGCAACACAAGATGTAACAAATATTGAGTATACGGGACCAGAGATTCCAAACATGCACTTGCACAAAGAGTTCATGGCTTTGGCATCTCATCTAGAGCTAAAATCCTACGAGGAGCTGCTTTATGTTAACCGAGCAGAGCAGAATGAGCATCATCAGTTAGGTGAACTAGTAGGGGCAGTGGAGTAGGAGCTTGAAGAAGTGTTGCAAGAAGCAAGGATGGAATAGCGAAGCGCAGTACATCACTCACAGGGATGGTGAACCGCGAAGCCTTAGCAGCGCGTCTCGCCGCACCAACGAGTGACTCGGGATGAGTCACAATGATTGTGTTGGGGGCCTGTTGGGCAACGGATCGCCCACGTAACTGTTTTGGGGCTTGAAGCCCACATTTTTGGGTATTATATGGTAAAAGCTCCGCAAAGTGCGCAGAGCATGAACTGTAATGGGTCAAGTTTAAGGGTAGTCCGCCCTAAAATAATATAAATTAATCTAGATTGTGTCGTTCTGCCCATGGTCGACGGACCATCAGAATGTATAAATAAGAGCAAGGCTCTAAGGGTAAAAGGAAAGCTTTTTGGTAATAGAAGTAATATGGGTGTTTGAAAGTGATAGTAGATCTAAGTTTGTAAGTGCAAGTTTTGGTTGTAATAGGAGATAGAGGCTCTGTAGCTATGTGCGTGGAGGCTTGGTAGAGTCTGTAGCTCTGTGCGCAGACCCCTGCAGCTATGTGCACAGGGCGGGAAGTGGGTTGTAACCGAATAAAGGAATTAATAAAGATAAGTTGATTTGAAATATCGTGTATTTGTTCCAGATTCTGGTTTATGCATCTATCCTGATTTATGATTACGTGCAAGTTTTTTATGTTAAATAATAACTGAAAGGGTTGTACCTTCATAAGTAAAAAGAGATCTATAATAATATTAAGCACAGAAAAGGGTAAATTTCATTCATGCTTGACTAAGGTAGTTGCTCCAAGAAGATAGCTACGCAAAAGCAATGCAGCGCGTAGGATCGCACCGTGCAAACCCAGACCACATCAAAACATCCCTAGGGAGCAGAAACCTGGTTCCAGCGCCCTCCCATACTACCTCGAGTGAGACTTCAGACCGTGCTCCACGGACTGTTTCCGAAAGGGCCGGTAGCGTCGGGATATCATTGGCTGAACATTTATGAACCTGGGTCAAGCCCCATTAAGCCAATAATCTTCTTTTGCATCTACTTCCCATTTCATCCATATTTTGCATCCAATTTTGTTTTTCTTGTTGCACCCATGTTTTCATCTTGTCTTGCATCTAAGTTTGCTTTTCTTTTGTGTCTATTATTACATCCACTTTCTCATCCACATTTTTTGTGCCACAATTTGTGCCATATCTTGTGCTTGCCATTGAAACCCACATTTTCTTCCACTTTTGCATCCTCTTTTGTTTCCAAGTTTTCATCAAATATTATTTATGTTTTTTGCATCCCATTTTGCATATACTTTTACATCCACTTCTGATGCATCCAATTTTGCATCTAATTCTGTGTACATTATTGCACCCATGTTTGGTCCATGTTTACATCCCTTTTTGCATCCATGTTTGCCTCATTTTTGCATCCAAGTTTGTGTCCCTTTTTGCGTTCGTTGTTATATCTACATTTGTTTCACCACAATTCATGCTAAGTTTTATGCCTACTATTGCACCCATGTTTTCTTCCACTTTCGCATCCATGTTTGCATCCTATTTTGTGTCCAAGTTTGCATCAACTATTGCATCTACTTTTTCAACCACTTTTGTGTCAATTTTTCTGTCTTGTTTTTCATCTACTTATGTTGTGTCCACTCTTCATCCAATTTTACGTCTATTGTTTCCCCCTTTTTTTGTTCACTTTTGCATCCGTTTTCCAACACTCATCATATCTTTTGCATTGATGATATTTCTTATGACATTGACAATTATGAACAACTGATGACAATGCTAATAATTATGAAAATGACGATAATGAAGATGATGATGATGACATGAATCTTGATTATGATGATAATGAAAATGATGATAAAGACAATGGGGGTTACAACGACAATGATGATGAGGATGCTAATGACCTTGGCTAATATTCCCAATTTTTAAATGTTGTCATGGTCATAGTCCTAATCATTATCTTTGGCATCATCTTCCAAGTCATCACCATCTAATCATCATTATCATTATTTTCATTTTGGTCATCATCATCAACAATAATGGCATGAATGATGTTGATGATGTCCATGACAACAATGACAACAATGATGATAGAAAGTACATTAATTATGATGATGGGGATTATGAAAATTATAATGATGATGATAATGGTAGTGATGATGATGATCATCGATTATCTCTCAAAAATAGATTTGTTATTTCTCTTGCATATATCATGTGTCCTAACAACAGTTTTCTAGCACTTGTAACATTTTTTGGGTTGATGATATTTCTTATGACACCTATAATTATGAACAATTGATGACAATGTCCATAATCATGACGATGATGATGACAACATGAATGGCGATTATGATGATAATTCAACAATGACAATAATGATGATGGTGGCGGTGGTGATGATGACGATAATGAAGATTATGACAATGATTATGATAATGCCAATGACCTTACAGTCATGGATTCATGAACTTACTAGTTTCAAGATAATCTTTTGCATACGTATTACTATCAAACTTTTACATTTTATATTTGTCTTGGGATATTTTCCTCTTCTCAATAATATCTATTATCTTTTCCATATACATGAGATAGAGTTAGAGGGTCACCTCATCTGTAGATGCCCCATTTATTACAAGATTCATGGGATGTTTTATTGTCTTTATCAAGATTTGGAAGGATCATTTTTTACTTTCTTTCAATACATGTCTAACTCTATTTATGAGGGAGGTCCTTGGATTTAGATATTTATATAAGGCCTTATGTGGCCCTACCCTTTTCAAATCTTCCAAAGGGATCACCTCCTTCCATGTTTTCTTTCCTACATAGGGCCAACATTGACAAACCAAGATTTAAACTTCTTCAACTATAAAATTGGTGATGCCTCATACCTCTTCTTGACACCCTCAATAAGACATCTTTCTTCAAAGAGACTATTGAGGATTTCCCATCATAGATTGTAGGTTGGATGTCATGGGACCATTTACCCTACTTCATTTTGAGAAACCTAGTGTTAGAAGAAAATGACTGATTTATATTAACTTGATAATTACTTATGACTATTTTTTGGCATTTTATTACTTAGATTGTCTTACTCATCAAGTAATTACACAAAAATGAAAAGCATAAATATCACAAGGAAACAAAGAACACCAAGAATTAGGCTCCAATCAAAGGAAAAACCCCATAAGGGGGAAAACCCAAAAAATTATTCTCTTATAAAATTGGATCAAAATGAGATATACTAGACCCAAGACCAAGACCAAGATTGCCACAAATATCCAAGTCAAACCTAATCCAAGTCTCCTCCAACCAAGTCAAATTTAACGAAATTCAACGTTGACTAAACACTCTAAAATAAGGTCAAATCACAAAATTTTTGGACCTATAATGAAGTGTGAAGCTCATACCTGTAATTTTCGTAAAGAAGCCACAAGATATTCACACTTGTGTGCAGAAATAGGCTGAAAAAATCATAGTTTATCTATCCTTTAATTACAGTTGTCTTTTATTCTTGTTTGGCATAAGAAACGATGTTTTGTGATGATAAGTGATTGGTATTCCAAGTGATCGATTTGATTGATATATATACCTATCCAAGAGGGTCGAATAGCTACTTCCTAGGTCGACCTATTCAAGGAGGGCCAACTTGGTCTTGTGTTGATTCTTTGGCTCAAAATAAAAATTCATTTTCTTTTTCTTTCAAAAGTCCAAATGGGACTTGACTCAAATACATTTCTCTTGACTCAAAATAATTTCTTTTTGACTCTATAAGCATGAAGAACATGTCTGACCAAAATGAAATAATAATTATGAGTACAAATAAATATTAATGATAAAAATTACATTTTATTGCATTATGAAGACTGACACTAGTTACATTTTTCAACACTCCCTCTAAACTAGGGAGGTACTCATAATGAGACAAAAAAGTACTCTCAAGTTGAAATATTCATATAACAAGTGATCTGGATTGATAAATATCAACAATGATTTACATCATCATAACCAACATTGTCAAAATAACAAGGCCTTGACTAAAAATTCTCTCTCTCCATTAGATCAGAGCACAATGTTGGGAGGCATAAATTTGGACACCACTGCCTCTCTAGGCACTGTCAATGCCTCGAAAATTGTTGCATCAACATGGGGGAAAACCATCCGGTCCGGACCTTAAAGGAAGCTCCTTTTCCATTTGGTGTGGTGGCTCCAACTGGATATGATGGGACTAGTTTCCCAATGGTTTGTAAATAAGATGGATTAGTGGTTGATTTTCTATTATCTAATGATAATGGATGAATATTTTATTCTAAAGTGAAAAATAATAAACAGCTAATCTATCCCAGGAAATTTCCACTTTAGTGTAACTTTTGATAATATTTATCTACAAATAGGCATATAGATGACTCTATTGATAAACAAAGATATTAATTCATATGATAATTACTTTGTTCAAGTAGTTGAAAAAAGTAATCATTAAAACATTATTACACTTTTCTTCATATATTATTGACATAAATATGATTGAAAGAATAACATTCCTTAAACATTCAATAGTGATAAGTAAAAGGATTGTTGTTAAAACACATACATATATCCAATGATAGCAAGATTGAATAAATGCAAATTCATATAAAAGAATGGAGCAAAGACATAGATAATAGTACCATATGTAATTTGGATCCCTCTCGATATCAATCACATTTAGATTCTGCCTTCTAACTTAGAAATACTCTCACAAAAAGCAGTAGTGCATATCTCGTCAAAGCATCCTTCATTAAAATTCAGAATATAGGCCCAGTCTTCATAAAAAATATATGTCAGAAGCACAGTAGTGTGACTCCCGATCCAAGTTTTATACAAAACTTGAGGACCTTTTCTAAAGACATGACAGGATCTATAAATACTATCTAAGCTAACTGACTATGAAATAAAAATTCTATTAGGTGCTATAACCAAATCATAAAGATCGCCTTAAAATAGGGCTGCTTGTAGTTGGTAGATTGATTCACTGTTTTGGCTGATCATCCTTTGGCTTGAGTTGGTAGATAGCAAGCATTGGTTGCAATTCTGGAGGGTGACTCAAACGAGAATGCAGTTGAGCTGAATATGTAGCATCATGAATTTCGGGAATCATGTAACTGATTGCGTCGGTTAAACATTTCAGTGCTTCCCTTTGACTGTATGGTTTAACTAGGAAGAACCAAAAGGTGTCCCAAGTTAAACTTTGGATGCCTGCTATTAATTGCTCCTTCTTTTCCAATTCTTGTTTACATGTCTATTCTAATGTTTTAGATGATGGTAGTTTACCTGGAGTGCACTATCAAATCAGATTAGATAGATAAAGAGTATCATTAATTAACTCAATCAAATTAATAGTTGCTAATCTACATCTTGAAGTTTCCCTTTTTGCTTTCATTAATTGTGACTGCCATTCTAGAAAAAGAATCTCCTTGTGTGATTCTAGAATTTTAGGCAGCTTTGCAACTTGTCCTTCACTATTTTCTTGCCAGGCCAGAAAGTTTGTTAAAGTCTCATCGGCCTGTTCCAAATTCTACCTGGCGTCAACTGATTTGTTAATCATTGATGAAGAAATCTCACAGAGGGGCTCAACAAGGGAAATATTATGACATAGTAAATTTAACTGCTTAATCAATGCCTTATTGATTTGAAGAGCTTCGGACCTTAATTCTACTGGTTGAGGAAAACTCTTGAACTTTTCTACCTATTGTGATAGTTGATCGATTTTCTCATCTTTTGTTTTACTCATTTGTTCATTCATTGCCTTCAGCTTGGCCAATGCTATGGATAATTCCTTTTGTTTCTGTACTGTGCTTTGGTCTATTCTCTGCTTTTCTTTTAGCAATTTCTCATTTAGCTAGTTGTTTACTTGTTGTTGTGCTGCTAACTGTTGTTCTAATTGCTCTATTCTCTGTTGTCTTTCAGATACCTGTGCCTCCAATGAAACAATTGTCTGGTCCTTTTCATTGAGTAAATTGCTAACCTTTAATGCTTTATCCATAGTAGCTGTTGAATAGGCTCCAGCATATTGAGAGATTTTTGTGAGGTCTTGAGAAGGATTGAATTCTTCTTTCCAACCACATTAGCCATCTCTGTCTATGCAGGTAAAAGGGATGTTACACTGAAATTTGTCACCATGACTATCTGTAGTTGATATGGCTCCATCAATAGTCATATTATCCTCCTTGTCAAGCCTTATACCTCTGCTCTCCATGTCAAACTTCAAAAAAGAGAGAAAGTCATTAAAAATCATGTTTATCTCTGGGTCTGCAGGTTCTCTCTACCTTGCCTGCGTGTACGCATCCCAAGCTCATTGTACCTGCGTATTAGTACGCTCTGTAAGTCAAGGGATGGGTGCGTACTCCTGTAAAGGTCAAAAGGCGCGAGTTTCATCTTAAAAAAGTTACTTGTGGTTACTTCTAGAGCTTTCTTGAAGAGTGTTTGACGTGTATTGAGCGCCTCCAGATGGTTCATGCATCCCTATGATAGAGGAACTTATCCCATCAAGAGAGGAACTGCCCCATCCAAAAGAGGGAGTATCCCATTGATGTTGGACCTGAATAACTTCCTCTAGAACACTATAAATACAGGCATTGGGCCAGAGGAGGGGAGGTTAAAAGCTGAACATTCCAAAGGGCAGATGCTGCCGGAATTAGGACTTCCTTGTAGAAGCTTGTGAGGAGAGATTCCCATCCTTTCTTGTTTCATTTGGAAGTGGGTGAGCTTGTCAAAGTAGAGGAAAACTCTTGTTGGACCCTAGGAGGAACTTGCACAACACCAAGGCTCAAGTTGTAATGGTTTCTTTTTTGTTTCCTTAACACAAATAAGTCCATTCTTCTCAATGATTTGTTGTTAATGAATTGTTTCATATACTCCTTGGTCTATATGATGAATATGTATTGTTTTATGAGATATTCAGGTGTTATGTAATCGTTTGATTGTTAGTGTATGCAGGTTTCGAAGTGAAGGAGGAGCTCATCTGGATCGACGAGGCTAGACTACTACAACAGCGTTGGACTTAAGGTAGGATCGAAAACA
The DNA here is from genome assembly GCA_000404065.3 of Pinus taeda. Classification (NCBI taxonomy): domain Eukaryota; kingdom Viridiplantae; phylum Streptophyta; class Pinopsida; order Pinales; family Pinaceae; genus Pinus; species Pinus taeda. The sequence continues at coordinate 177,500 of APFE031336394.1, read as the reverse complement.
CACTTGGTTTCTCGTATGATAATGCATGTTTAGAGAAGGATTGCTCTTAATTGTCTTGTTTGTCACTAGAGCGTCTTAAGCTCCTAGGGAGGTTAGTTTTGTCCGCAAAAATAACTCTTTCCGCATGACAAATTGGCGACTCCACTGGGGAATCCATTGATGTGATTGATTTTTCCTTTGAGTAATACTTTGACCTGAAAAGAGTCTTTTCTTTTTTGTTTTTTGATTGTTTGACTGTGTTTTTGGGTGGGTTAGCTTAGAGTCAAGTTAGAATTTAGTTTTTCTTAATTTTTCCATAGTACGCACCCTCTGAGTTAGACACATTGCGTACCTGTATGCATTGTATCTTTGTACACAGAGCGTGGACGCACCTGGTTAAACAGGTTGCCTGCGTACCCTATTAAAATTGAGAAAATTTCAATTTTATCCCTTTTTTCCCTTTAGAAACAATATCAGCTCATGAACGATGTTCTTTTTAGAATAAATTATAATTCTATTCTCCTTAGATGTCTTGAGAAATCCGAAGCTGAAAAAGTCTTACAAGAACTCCACGATGGGCCAGCAGGCGGACACTATGCTGGAGACGCTACTGCACATAAAATCCTACACGCAGGCTATTATCGGCCCACATTATTCAAAGACTCGCATAATTACATAAGGAAATGTCCAATTTGTCAAACCGTTGCTGGGAGACAAAAGAAACCATCCTTGCCGCTACAACTAGTCAACATTGAGTAGCCATTTGATCAATGGGGATTGGACATAATAGGTGAGATCATTCCTCACTCTTCTAAACAACATAGATATATCCTTACAACAACAGATTACTTTACCAAATGGGTAGAAGCAGTTCCACTCAAGACGACTAATGCTGAACATATCATCAAGTTCATAGATTAGTTCATAATCACCAGGTTTGGGTTGTCTTCTGCTTTAATGTTTGATAATGCATCATATTTTTCTGGTAATGCGATGACTGAATTTGAAATCAAAAGGGGTTGCAAACTTAAATACTCTACCAATTACTACCCATAGGAAAATGGGTTAGCTGAATCTACTAATAAAAACTTAATCAGAATTATTAAGCGAACCATTGACCAAAATCATAAAAATTGGCACAAGTCTTTAATATATGCTTTATGGGCAGATCGAATAACGCAGAAAGCCTCCATTGGCACTTCTCCCTTCAATTTAGTTTATGGGAAAGAAGTGGTTCTTCCAACTCATTTGGCAATTCCCTCTCTGGCCTTAGTTCAATATATTGATGAAGCACCAACTTCTTCCTTACAACTAAGGCAGTTGGAAATAACTAAGTTAGAAGAACAATGAGAACAAGCCAAAATAACTCATGCTCATCACCGAGCATTAGTAAAAGCCTCTTTTGATTCAAACATGATATCTAGGAAAGACTTTTAGATAGGAGATCTAGTTTTAAAATGGGACAAGGCTCATGAGGAAAAAGGGAAACATATGAAATTTCAACGAATGTGATTTGGAGATTTTGTTTTCCTTAGTCTTTACTGCCCAGATCCACTGGTTGTCTGTCAAAAATCTTCACCTGAACTTGTCCCATTAGTGTCGAAAGTTTTAGTGAAATTCATTGAAATTTTAGCCTTAGGGTTTTGATTTTTGTATTGGTCCTGTAGTGACTTTGGATTTAGAAGTTGTGGAACCTTAAATATCTCTGGTTTTGTCAGTCTTCTTAGGAGTCAGACCAGTCGTAAAGTATACCCGCGTGAGCAACCTACCTTTGAGTTGTCTCTTTGCGAAATTTCAAAATAGCTTGTCGATTTAAGTTGTGAATTTCATTTTTAAAAAGAACAAAAAGAGTTTCATTTTTTGTTTTGATTAGTTTATGATTCTGCATGAACTAGTCCTTGGACTGATTGTTGCCAAGTAAAACATCCCAGAATCATCTTAGTAGGCTTTTGCTTCTTAGATTTACTTTTTAGGTAAATTTCCTTTGATTGGCTTTTTGAGTGAGTTTTTCATAGATTTTCATAGATCTTGAAATTGCTTTTGATTAGATTAGTTTTACATGCTTTATTAAATAGGAAAATATAAAAGGTCTCCTTTGCAAAGTTTGTTTAGAGTAGCATTTGACGTTTTTGAAAGAGAAGAAAGGAATTTTTTCGTGAAGTAAAGAGTGGTCATGTTTTGTGCGCTTTGAAAGATAAAGAGAAATTTTTCTTTGATCGTCTTTTAAGAAAGTTGTTTTTATCAAAAAGATTGCATTCTCTCAACTCTCTTAATTAGAACTTTCATTGAAAAGAGAAAATTATCAAATCATCTTAGGTGCATCTTTTAGAGAATTGGATTCGAGTCTATACACCATCAAGTTTCATCTCCATCACCTTTGTCTTAAAGAACAACCATTAAAATCAACGCTTAAAGTAAAATTAACTTAGAAATTTTTATTTTTCTAGGGCTCTGAAGCACCAACATAGATTAGGCTAGTGTCTTGGAGTAGGTGAGTAAATAACTCTCCAAGACTATTAAACCAAACAAGTAGCTTATCTTGTGATAGAATAAATCCAGTTGTTACATTTATATTCTGGGAAAGCTCGTCTTAAAGGAGAAGCATGAGCTCGTGTCCGAACCAGTGAGGGGATCAATCCTCCCTCGTTGGGAATGACGCCAAACACGCACGTATTACAAACGGTAAACCTCAGATTATTGTTGAGGAGCTAGGGGATCACTTATCGGTAAACCTTGGATTGACCATTCTCAAGGAGCCGGTAAAGGGATTGAGCTTGTTACTCTGCCCTTGCGTGCTGTCGGAGTGTAGACTGTTCCCCTAGGTATATTTGTTGCTGTTGGTGACCTTAGTGGCCATTATCTTAGGATTCTACCCAAGGTGACGGTGGCGGGAAGATCCCACTGTACCTGGAGCAGATATCGGCTAGACTCACTTGGATTTTCTGGGGGGTTCACTTCACTCGAGACGGTCAAAATGGAGGAACTTGGTCCAGTCTATTCATTAAGCAGGTTGTCGGGGTAACTGTTCCACCCGCTATTTCTGTACTGAATCCTACGAGGTTGGATTTCATCACCAACTATTGTTTTTGGTCCGGAAGCTACTGTTTGTGTTCGGTTTGACGCCCTAGATTCTTTAGGCGTATGTTTCAAAATTGATTGGTTCTTTAGCGACTTTAGGTGTTTTTCTTGAGATTTTAATTTGTTTTCGTGTGTAGTAGTTAAAAGTCTTTAGCTGTGGCTGAATCACCGAGACGCTCCTGTAGACTTCGGGGCGAGTCTCCTGAAGTTGTTACTCTGGCCGATTTGTTGAGGCGATCCCGTAGATTGCGGGGTGAACCTCTTGAAGAGGTCCAAGCTCATTACGAAGGTTTGAAAATCCTTGTAACTTCTCCTGGCGGCAGTAAAGTAAGTCCACCTGAAGAAGGAGAGTCTTCGTTGGTAGTCCATCCAGATTACCAAAATCTAGAGACAGGTTATAATCCTGAAGCTGTTGTGGTTTCCGAGCTTACTGGTAGTGTTTCATCTGCCAGTGATATAGGCGAAGAACCTCAAATATTTGAACCTGTTATTCTGACTTCTACTGTTCCTGGTTCACCTGGGGTAGAACGAGTCATCACCGAAAATCTTCCTTCTGGTTTGATTGCTATTGAAGAGCTTGCTCCAGAAGAAGATCTAGGCGCTTCTTACCTTGAAGAATATCTACCTGCTCTCGATCTAAGAGAGCGCGAGTCTATATTTTACAGTCCTCCTAGAAGTACTACTTGGTATCTTTCGTTAACAAATTTTTTAGACAAATCTGTGTTAAGTTTTTCTCCACCTCGTTTTCCTTTTCCACCCGGAGGTTTTACTACTCCTGTATATATGTCTAGTCCGTCATCTCCGGAAGCCTATTTATACGGCAGTCCGTCTGTTCCTGCTGGGTATCAGTCCATTTCTGGTACTTTTTCAGGAGCATCTCCTTGTCCTTTCGAACATAAGTTATTATCCAGAAGTAGTGGTAATAGCCAGTTGAGTGCAGAAGAAATTCTGATGATGTCAGGTCAACCTCAAGGCAGTCAGTTACTGCTTGGGGGGCAACCTCAAGGTACTCCATATGCGCCTGGGGGGCAACCTCAAGGTACTCAATATCTGCCTGGGGGGCAACCTCAGGGTACTCAATTTGCACCTGAGGGGAAACCTCAAGGACGGTACGTCCCTACGGGATAGTACATTCCTCAAGGTCATCCCCAGGCCAAATATGTTCCCCAGGGTCGACCCCAGTACCAGTACGTACCCAAGGTCAACCTTCATATCAGTATGCGCCCCAGAATCAATATCCTTATGTACCTCAAGGTCAACAACCCCAGTATCAGTATATGCCTCAGGGTTATCAACCCCAAGGCCAGCATCAACCACAAGGTTATCAACCGCCTTCAGGTCAACCGTATTATCAATCTTACCCTCAACCCGGTTATGGACCTCCATATCCTCAAGGTCAATACTCTGGAACGAATTTTGTGTGGGATCCTTCTCAAAATCCACAGATGTTGCAATCGAATGTGCAGTCGTCTTCCCAACCTGGACAGGCTGCTGGTCCATCTCAGCAACCCGTCCAGTCTACGGCTTCGTCTTCTGCATCTTCTATAGTCTCTCAGGCTGGGCCTAGTACACCTCGTACTCCGCCTCAAACGTTAGTTGCAGCTACTACGACATCTTCTCCATCCACCCCATCTTCTTCTGGAGTATCAGCAGTTCCAGTTTCTACTGTTCCTGCCTCTGTTCCTCAGACCTCTTTACCTCAGTCCGGATCTACGGTCCAGACTTCGGTCCAGATG
>APFE031336394.1:143537-157666 GCA_000404065.3 Pinus taeda | reverse complement strand
GTTCTCTCTACCTTGCCTGCGTGTACGCATCCCAAACACACTGTACCTGCGTACTTCTACGCTCTGTAAGCCAAAGTATGGGTGCGTACCCCTGTAAAGGTCAAAAGGCGCGAGTTTCATCTTTAAAAAGTTACTTGTGGTCACTTCTAGAGCCTTCTAGAAGAGTGTTTGACGTGTATTGAGCGCCTCCAGATGGTTCATGCATCCCTATGATAGAGGAACTTATCCCATCAAGAGAGGAGCTACCCCATCTAAAAGAGGGAGTATCCCATTGATGTTGGAACTGAATAACTTCCTCTAGAATACTATAAATACAGGGCTTGGGCCAAAGGAGGGGAGGTTGAAAGCTGAACATTCTAAAGGGTAAATGCTGCTGGAATTAGGACTTCCATTGTAAGCTTGTGAGGAGAGATTACCATCCTTTCTTGTTTCATTTGGAAGTGGGTGAAGCTTGTCAAAGTAGAGGAAAACTCTTGCTGGACCCTGGGAGGAACTTGCACAACACCAAGGCTCAGGTTGTAATGGTTTCTTTTTTGTTTCCTTAATACAAATAAGTCCATTCTTCTCAATGATTTGTTGTTAATGAATTGTTTCATATACTCCTTGGTCTATATGATGAATATGTTTTGTTTTATGAGATATTCAGGTGTTATGTAATCGTTTGATTGTTAGTGTATGCAGGTTTCGAAGTGAAGGAGGAGCTCATCTGGATCGACGAGGCTAGACTACTACAATAGCGTTGGACTTCAGGTAGCATCGAAAACACTTGGTTTCTCGTATGATAATGCATGTTTAGAGAAGGATTTTAATTGTCTTGTTTGTCACTAGAGAGTCTTAGGCTCCTAGGGAGGTTAGTTTTGTCCGCAAAAATAACTCTTTCCGCATGACAAGGGAAGATTGATCAAGCCTTCTCTTTTTCCTATGTCTTTTTACTACAACTCTATGCTTAGGGCTGTAAAAGACATCTAAAGGTGGTATGTCTTCTATATGAAAAACAATTTCATCTGATGGATCCTTAGGAATTATCTCTACATCTTTACTTATGGGCAGGCCGCTGGTTCCTTCAGTTGGAACCGTACTTGTTGTTGTCTTGTGACCAATTGTCACTTCAGGCATACTAAAACCCTGTGAATTATCAGGATTGCTTATAATGGAATTGAACTATTACCATTCTTTAAGGAGCTTAGGATCAATCTGAGTATCTATATCCATGTGTTCACTTCTTTTTCCTATTCTTTCTCATGTTCTTTCTTCTGTTCTTTCTCTTGTTCTGGCTCTTTTCCTTTCTCAGGAATTTTTTCCACAACAGGAGGTTTTTCAACAGTTTGCTGTTCAGGCTCGCTTGATTGGATTGTTGGGGTAGTGGCTAATAAGTCCAAAGGCAGAGTTTGCAACCTCTTTTCTCTAAGCCTATTAAACACTTCCAACCCTTCATCTTTATACCTGATCCTGGCCAATGTTTTTACCTAAAATACTGATTCTACTGAATAAAACAGGTCATCAAATCCATCCTTTTCATGATCAAACTTTGTAAGTTTGGCTTGTTCAAGAACATTATAGGCAACTTTTCTTGGATCATATTGTTGATTGGGAATTGTTGCAAGATTGAGCATTTGTATTTTTTCTGTTTCCTTTTCTGCATGTTTGTAATCATGGAGAGTGTAAACATCACATCTCAAAGGAAATGAAGGCTAAACCTGCTTCTTAGAATTTCTAAGGGTTTTGGATGTCCGTTATGTTGTTATATGATAGGCCAATTCCCGAGCTAACAGCTTATTAGGCACATATAAGGGAATAACATGGGGTTTCGTAAGGCTACCAAAAAGCCTTATATAGGTGAATTTGTCTTCTCTAAACCAATTTTCTACAATAGTCAAGTCGATCCCTGTTTCCTCAGAAATCCTAGGGGAAAGTTTATCAAAAATAGCATAGTAGATAGGCAACATAAAACCATTACAGATTTTGTACAAATGATCTTTGTAGTGAGCTTTCCATAACATCTTATGATAAATGTGGATTGGCTTAGGGTCCTGGGGAGTCCATCTCCATCCAAGTACTAGATATTCAGAGTTAAAACAGAGAGTATCCATAATATAAGCACTATAATAAAAAGGGGGAATGGTCCTAGTAGTTTTGCGTGAATTTGATCTAAATTCGAGAATTGTTGTGGCTAATTTGTCGGACAATATGTTTTCCCAATCCATCACATAGCTATTGATTGCTGCTTCCATTAAAGGGACCATTTCAATAGTGAATCTAGCAGAGTCATGTATCCCCCACATTCTACACATCATAGCCCCGACATAACAGTAAGGAGAAGACAATGATTCTACAGAGTACTTACCTGATGATTCATGTTTGTGCTTTTCAGGATTCTGTCTCCACTGCTTAATCGAGGCTGATTTTGTCTCGTTTTCATTTGCAAATTTTTCAAGGAAGGCTTTGTTGTACCTCTTTTCAGGCTCAGGCAAGTGATACATTTTCCTTAGATCATCAAGCTAAAAGGAGCCAAAAATCCTCCCTTCAATTGTGCAAAATGTTCTGTTTGAAACTGGAATTTCTTCTACCACCCATCTCACTACGTCAGTGTATGGAATAATCTTTTCTCGTGCTGCTATTCTATGCAAATATGAACAAGCTATATCTCTGAGGGATGCTTCTGATTTGCTAGTTGAGTCAGCTGTGACTTCCTCTGATATTTCCTTAGGCTCCTCTGCTTCAATTAAATTATAAATTCTCTCCCAACTAGTATTTCCAAGGTCGAGGAACGTAGTGTCTAAGATTAATCCTTTTTTGCTTGGCCCTGGATCCTTGGCTGGCTGCATTGTTGCTGTAGGAGCCGCTGTTGCTGCAAATTTCTTTGATCTCTTTCCCATTTGTTTCAAATTTCTTATTTCAGTGAAGTTCTGCACAAGCAATGAGAAAAATGTGATACAAAGAAATGATGCTATTCACCAATATGAAAATTAAAAAGAATTACGTTGATCCGCGGGTGATAATGGATTATAGTGAAATTGTCGTAGATAAAATGTACAGAAAAATATTCCCTTAACTGCTTCATTGATTAGTCGTTTAACCTATCAATCATGGTAAAGTGGGCTTTAAATGCCCATCATGTCGTTTATATGCCAAATGATTCACTAGATCGTGGCTTAGATTTCTTTGATGGACAATCAGAGGTAAATTGCAAATCGACGATTGATAACGTGAAGGAAAAAGCTTTAATATTTGTTTTAAACATCTTCCGATCACCAAAAGGTGATACAATGCATGCAAGCCTTTTAAATATGTTCTCAAGATATGTGCCTTATTAATGCATCACTATTAGGGAATGGATTCGAGCTTTATTACCATGCCACTGTGATTTTGTCGATCGTCGATTGCGATATGCCTTATCGCATCGGAGGATTCAAGTATGCCTTTTAATCATGTGTTGAGTGTTATTGCCGATTGTCGATGGTGATACGCTTTATCGTATCAGAGAAATTAAAGGGGCTCTATTACATTGTGCTTTGTCATTTGATTTCCCCGATATCTGATTGTGATATGCTTTTCGGATCGGAGAGAATGGATGTATCTTTATATATGTTTTCCCTTGTTATTGCGATATGTGATCTTCTAATCACTTTATCGCAATAACAAAGAGTTTTATAATAGTTTTAAAGCCACACTTTATTTCTTTTCAAAAGGTTTTAAAATATTTCATTTTCATTAAGCCTTTTGATAAGGGTTTTTCTAATGATGGGTTAATACCAATTTATTTACACATCTAAGTTTATTTTTAAAAGGGACCCATTTCATATTATGATTTTGTATCAAAATATTATGAAATGGGGGAGTTGTTGTACAGCACAACAGGCACTTACCCCACTAGGACGTTCACCAGGTATGTCCTCACATGATCATTTCCTAATCCACTGTCATAATATTTGACACCAAGAAATGTCGATCCTCATGACTATTATTATCTTGGATTAATGTACTTGACTTATGGCGGTTAGTCCTAGTCAAAATACAAATTCTCAAAGAATATTGGTCCCATATGTTTATCCAATCCACCATTCTCCCTATTGGATTCTTTAATAGGTTTACGACTATTAGTGTTGACCATAATACATGACACATGGATAATATGGTGTCCACCCTCACTCCCTCTTAACCAGGGAGGAGACATCCACAAGCATAAGCTTTTCTCAAGAATACCCATCATTTTCATAGAGAATAACATCATTAATTTGTTTTCATCACATGACACATTTATGAACATGAATTCATAGATTTGTGGAAAAATATTTTCCCTTTTGTTATTTGTGATGAAAGAAAATAAAAAAGTGAAAGCCAAAATAATTAAAGATACACTAGAATGATTTATCTAAGTCTAAAATTTAAGTTTGAAGTGAAAATTCATGTAAATTTTATATCTATGAGTTGTGCCAAACTTATGAAAACCTCACTCCCTAAATCCTATATATAAGAAAAATAGAAAGAAAGAAAAATAAGGCCCAATGAATGGTAACTCATGTATTCACTCCCTCTTTGGAAAACATATGAATATATACACTCCTAGTCACATTTGATAACATGTTTATGATGGTTAAATCATGAAGTCTTCTTTTACCCTTGCATTCTCACTTCATCATTTAAGCACCTAATTGAGGATCTAGGGAACGTTTGTTACCTAAGGGTTTCATGTCTACTCTTGGTTTACTTATGTCACACTACGGTCAATTTATGTGATGGAGTGAAATACTTAATTTTATGGAGTTATTAGAACAATGTATTAAGTTAGTCACCACACACACATGTATTACATCTCATTGATCCACAAGTGTGGATTGGAGACTCATTGCTTGAGAAATTTAATGGAGACTACTTTAGGGATTTGATGGTATAGATTAAAAAGTCTCTTGGTAGACATTGTGGTTCATCCTTTATTTTCCTCGAGACACTTGATAATATTGAAGCCACTCCCAATAATCCATGGAGTTGGAAAGTATAAATTACTTGTACTGCAAATAAAATTGAGAAATAGAGGTTTTCCATTTGCGATATTGGAGTCATAGACATGGATACATGGTAGTGGTCCTCGATGTCAATTAACTAAAATTGTATTGTCATAATGCGAGAAGAGGTAAACATATTGGTAACCTTGATGTCCTGATCATTCCAAATAATAGCCATTCCACACAAGTATCTCTAAGCATCAATCACTACTACTTGGCAATTCCTCCCACATTTGCTAATTATATGAGGTAGAACCCCACTTAATATTTTTGTTTCTTGTATCAACATTATTGATGGGTGGTTTGTTAATATAAACTATAACCGTTTTCGTTAAAAAAACAAAAAAACATTATTGGTGGGTGTTTTCCATACCATTTTTCTTTGAGGAGTCTTTGTTTTCCTTTACTATTGAGGCCCCTCATGTTCCATGAGACTATTTTCATGGAGAATTTACAAAGAAAGGAAGTATAATGTGACTAAAAAAAATGTTTCAAGATTTAAGTGCTTGGACAATCCACTTTATGACTCCTATATTTCCTTAACCCGAGACTGAATGGTGAACTTGTTGGCCTTAATGGAAATTGAGCAATGAAAATCTCAAAAAGAGGTGACTTTTGGCTTTATCACATATAAGTTAATATACTAAAAAAAATATCCATAACAATTTCATCAATCAATGAATCATTAAAAAATGTATCCAAAACAATTTCATCAAGTAATGAATCATTACATTATAAAATGCAATCTATAAAGCTTTTGGGAACTTTTTGCTAAACCATGCTCAAAACCAACATATTTAATATTAATATTTAACAATAATATGGACAATAACACATTTTCATAAATTACATAACAGGTTAGCAAGCCTAAGAAATGTCACTAACAGAAAACTAAAAAGCATGCAACTAGGGGGAGTGACAAGTCTAGGCCACCATAAGACAATTAATCTATTAAAACTAAGATTAATGCGGACAAAGATCTAAAAAGGACAAAGGAAAACCTATCTCAACTTTATTGTTTTATTAGGTGCAAGTTAGCCATCTCAAGACATAATGAAGAGCAGAATTAATTTTATTGTATTAAGAAAACCCAAGCATATTTTATAACTTAACAAGGAAGAGATGTATAATACCCATCTCAGAGACACAACACATGGCATTAAGTTACTTTTTTATATATATAATTTAAACTTCTAGATAAATCACAAATTAGCATGATGGAAGTTTATAAATCCATTTTTATAAAAACAAAACGATATAATTTTCTTATTTAAAAAATTACAAAAAAAACTATATATATATATAAATAAGAATAATCTAAAATACTATATATATAAATAAAAGAAAAAACTAAAAACATAAGAAATACTAAAACTAATTATTTATGTTTAAAAATCCATTTTTTAAAAACAAAATATAATATGTGAATAAAAAAATACCAAACTATCTATCTATCTATCCTATATAAATATAAGATATAGCTATAATTTTATATATTAGAAAAAAAAAAATAAAAAAAAAAAAAAAAAAAAAAAAAATAATTATAATATAAAAAAAAACATAAGAAAATAATTTTGTTTAATTAAATAATTTTTAGAATTTTTTTAAGCACTTCCCTCCATTCTAAGAATTAAAAATAATAATAGAAGTAAGGACGGACCAAAAATCTTCCTTTCCCTAGTAAGTGTTTCCCACCATTCATTCCACTCACTCGAGTTATTTCATAAAACAGAGATAAGTGTTATTTCACATTCTTTTGGCAAAGACTATTGAGCTTTGCTTGTGATATATCTATTCTTTGATGGATTTCTTGATATATTGATCAAGGTTTGATTCCTTGGATATTAATTAGAGCAAAGAAAACATGAGCTCTCTTAATTCTAATTTCAATGCCTCTGATGGTGGACACAAGGCAAGGGAGGGGTTGTTATCATGGTCATAACTCCAAGTTCATTGTCTCTGATGGCGGAAAGGCAAAGGAGGGGGTTGCAGTTGTGGTCATGGTTGTGGAGTTTTCTCTTTTACATTATATTTAGGGAGTTCAAAACAATTTTAATGGAATCATTATCGCCACTAAGCATAATGGATTTAGTGTGATAATGGATAAAATGAAGTAATTATTTGTGAGCATTTTTTCTTGAACAAACATTAGGATCCATTTTATCATAGACAAAAGTACATGCACTAAAAACAACTCAATATTTCATGTGACATTCATATTGTATGCAACTTATTTTTCATTAAAACCAATTTACTTTTTCATGTGACATTCTTTTTTTGTTAAAATTTCTTCTATTTCTAATCCAAATTACAATTGTAATTTGAAATAAAGCTTCCAGTAACTCTTAATTTACCAATCATGTATGGACATCATAAGAAACATTTACAATATAATACGAAGAACAACTGGGTACCTACTTCATATGCATTAAAAAATGCATCTATTACTTAATGTGAATTACAAGTGTAATCTTAGCTGGATCTCCAAGATATCTTAAACCATATTTTCATTTTATTTTTTAGTACTATTAATGTTATTATGTCCTACCTCATTTTATGGTTGGCGTTGTAACAAAAATATGCATTTTGTTATAGGATTAGTACTAACATGTAATACTGATTTTTTTTTTCCAGAACGCTACAGGTAATGACCGCAAAGATGATGATACAGAATATTTTTAGATTACATCATATATTAGAGATGATGATGATGAGGATGGTGATGGCGTTGGTGATGATTATGTGGATGAGATTATCAGGATGGTCAGGATGATGATCATGGAAATGATCATGAGGATGATCTTGACTATGATTTTCATGGTGCTTTCTAGCCATGCATTATTTTTTATATTTAGTTGGGATGTATAAATATGGTAATCATACATTTGAATTTTATTTGATTCGAATAATGATGATGATACTATCGGTACTATCTTGTTACCTTATGAATATGTTGAAAATTGTTTACATTTTTTATGAAGAATTTTTGTGTATGATGAGATTCCTATTTTTTTGTGGATGTTGTGAATTTACCATAGATTATGATATCTATGAAACATTTTGAACTGGTAATAATACATTGACTTTTAGTTTATTTGATTAAATATGATAAAAATATTATCATTTTTACCTTGTTATTTTATGTATATATTGAAATTATCAACATTATTTTGATGGAGAATTATTATGTATGATGATATTACTATCTTTTGATGCATTTTGTGAATTTACCTTAGAATAATTGTGTTCACAAAAAAATTTGGTCTAATAATCACACATTTGAATCTTAGTTGATTTGATTAAAGATGATGAGGATATTAATAGCATTATCTTTTTACTTTATACATGTGTTGAAAATTGTCAATGTTTTTTGATGGAGAATCATTATGTATGATGATATTACTATTTTTGGATGTAATGTTGTTAATTTACGTTAGAATATTAATATATGCAATAAGTGTTGATTTAGTAGTCATATATGTATATTGAAAATTGTCAATGATTTTTTTATGGAGAATTGTTATATATGAGGATACTACTATCTTTTTTATGAATGTTGTCAATTACCCTTAAATTTGTTTACAAATATTAAGTAGTCAATTTGAATTGTGATATCTTCTTAAATGTGTTATACATGAAAATACATCATCATTAGCTTAGAGGACAATACTATGTTGTTGGTTGAAACAACCCTTTCTCCTAGACTATATAAGACTATAATACAAGTTATGTACCTTGAGGACCATGTTATCCTAGTAGATAACAAGTTGACTCCTTCATCTAACTTTTGTTACCAAAATTCTCACTCAGTCACGAGGAAAAAAAATCGAGTTAACTAGAATTTAACACTCTTGTTCACTTTCGGGAAACACATATGGTGGAATGTGATCTCTTTATCCTCATCTTTAGATTTTTCCTAAAAAAGAAAAGCATACAAAAGCAAGAAAGAGCCATAAAGCATGGGGGATATTTTTCCTAAGCACAAAAGTATCTAAAAAGTGGAAAAAGCCATTTTTATATGAGGAAACATTATTCACCCAAAATCTTTTGCCCAAATTGAAAGAATGAGGAATTTAGGAAATCTTCATAGCCTTAACTTTCCTATATATTGGAGCTTTGGCCATTGAGAAAAGGATGGGAATTATTGTATTGTCATGCTACTAAAATCTATCTTGAGAGGGCAAGTTTTGGAGCTAGGGGTTGGGGGAGGAGTTGCTGCAACTGCATTTGATGGTTGTAACTTTTCACCAACTACTTTGTTAATATATATCAATTGTTATTTCTTCCATATGCTTCTATTCATTCTCTAATTCTTCTATTTAACTAATGAACATATGGGGTTTTGGTTTATATTTATTTATTTATTTAGTAATATTTATATGTTTATGATAGTTTTAATTGTCAATATATTATGTTGTGAAGGTTTCTTTTTTCTCTCTCTTATGTGTAGGACAAAGCTTTGGAGCTAGCTAGGAGCGCTTCCCAGCTACACTAAAACCTCAAACAAGACTTGCATGCGAGAACCCACATGAATTCCTTCTCTTCTTCTTAATATCTACTCTACAACTTGATCTACTAAGAATCATGAGCCTTAGGACAACCTTTCTCTTACTCGGTCTGTCCTAGGTTTCTAGCATAAACTGAGAGGGTTTTATGTTCATCTAACCGTGCATTAAATCCTACAACAAAATTGTATTTAGAAACTGTAATATATTTCACTATGTAATTGAAATTAGTAAAATGAACCCATAAAGGGGGTCATAAATGGAAATAAAAATAAAACTCTAAACAAGAAGCCAAAAGTGGATGTAACCATGGATGAAAAATTGGGAGTAGAATTGGATGTTAAATTAGCCATCAAAACAAGATGCAAACAATGACACAAAAAGGGTTTTAAAGTATAATTAAAAAATGGTGCAACAATAGACACAAAGAAGGGAACAAAATAGGGCATGCAAAAGGATACCAAATTGGGTGCAAACAAGGATGCAAAAATATACACCAAATGAGGATGCAAAGAATGATGTAAAATTAGGATGAAAAATTGGGTGAAAAGAGGATGTAAGAAAATACACAAAACAAGATGAAAAATGGGACCAAAAGTCAGTGAAACCAAGGATGCCAAAAATGATGCATAACTAGAAGACAATTCAAACTAAAATCTAGGTGAAAAATGAGATGCAAATGTGGACACAAAATGTGGCAGAAAAAAGGATGCAAATTTGGATGCCAAAAAGGATGCAAAATTATACACCAAAAAGGAAAAATTGGACATAAAAAATAGTGCAAAATTGGACACAAAAGTAGAAAAATGGTGCAAAAATGGGCATAAAAATGGCTCAAATTTTGATGCAAATTGAGATGCAATATTGGATGTAAAATGAGGTACAACAAATTATTCAAAACTTGGTGCAAAAACAAATGCAAAAGTAGATGAAAAAAATGGCTCAAAATTGAACATAAAATTAGACACAAAATGTGATACAAAGGCGGATGCAACACATGGTTCAACATAGGGTGAAAATTTAGATACTCAAAAGGATGCAAAATTGGATGCAAGAAATGGTGTTAAAAATGATGCTAAATTGGATGCAACAAATGATGCAAAATAGGATGCAAAAAAGGGAGACAAATAAAACACAGAAGTGGATGCAAAAAATGGTGCAAAAATGGATCCAAAATTTGGCACCAAATCAAACTCAACATATGGTGCAAAATTCGATGCAAAAAATGGCACAAAAAAAGGCAAACAAAATTGGCATAAAAATAGATGTAAAATTAGGTACAAAATTAGAAGCAAAAAAATGGCATAAGACTAAATGCAAAAATGGCACAAACTAGATGCAAAAAAGGCACTAAATCAAATGCAAAAGATGGTGTAAAACTCGATGCAAATTATGACGAAAAACTAGAAGCAAAGAATGGCACAAAATAGGAAGTAAAAAATGATGCAAAAAATGGCACAAAACTAGAATAAAAACCTATTGTAAAACCAAAAGCAAATCTTGGTGCAAAATATGATGCAAAATTAGGGATAAAAAAAGATGCAAAAATTGGCGCAAAAAATGACGCTTAAAAAATTGTACAATAGATCCAAATTTAGCACCAGGCTGCTCATCCCAACTGAGAAAAAAATGTACTAAAATCTCGTGTTAATTCTAGCGCAAATTGCATGTTTTGTTGTAGTGCATGTACCCTAGGGGAAGGATGAAGGCTTCGTAAGTGCACCATGCACCCTAAGGGAAGGATTAAGGATGAAGGCTTCATGAGTGTGTCATGAGTCCTAAGGGAAGGATGAAGGATGAAGGCTTCATGTTTTTTTACTGTGCCATGCACCCTAAGGGAAGAGGGAAGCACATAGGGAAAGAGGAAAGGATGAAGGAGTCATGCTTCATAACTACGACATGTACATTTAAAGAGACATAGGATCCTTACTGTTCCGAACTATGCTTTTGAAGGGAGAGAAGGTCCTTGTTCTTCCAAAGTGAACCTTGTTGTTCCAAAGTGCACCTTATTGTTCCAAGGTGCACCTTATTGTTCCAAATTGTGCTTCATTGTTCCAATGTGCGCTTCATTTTTATGAAGTGTGCTCAGGCTTGGGAGGGTGTATTTCTCTCCAACAATGGTTGCTTGTTCATCTAGAATATGAATTTCACTAAGGGAGACATCAAAAGGCTAGGTCATATATCCTACGAAGTATTAATGCATTGTGAGAGGGAGGATACCTTAGAAAATACTCAATGCACAAGTATAGGAGGAAAATATACGTCAATGATGCTCATGAATAAGCTACACTCATCACCTAATAAGAGGGTTAATGCCTTTACAACTTGCATTAAGGAGGAGGAAAACATGAAGAAAAAAGAAAAAAATGTGAATGACCTTGAAAGTGAAACATACCAGGGTGAAGATAACATGAAAACAACACTTATCAAACTGAAAGGAAGAAAAAGCGACAGTGGCGAACATGTAAACGACACTGGTGAAAGTGAAAGTGTGGAAAAATTATAGTTGAGAAAACTCACCTACAGAGAAATACAAACGAAAATGAAGTGAGGGAGACTATCAATGAAGCAACGCACTGAATGTCCACATGCTTTGAACATCGCATAGGCACTATCTTGATAGATTGTTTTGTGCTTGTTTAAGCTTGCAAAAGGAAAGTGTGCTCATGAGTTCAACTAGGACTGTGCATGTGTGAGAAAGTGACTTGATAGTTTAAAACTAGGAAGAAGATGTAAACCCTTTACAAAACATCAACCAACCATGTAGTAACCATAGGGTGGAAGACTGTAAGATCCTCAGTAAGCTCCAAAATTAAATTGTAAGAAAAATTTTAGAGGGTTTTGATCATAGCGTCAACAAGTACAAAAATTTATACAATCATGGAACTGAAACAAGTCCAAACACATCAATTTGCACAAATTTTAATATTCTTTCTGCCCTTGTAGCACTAGAAGACAATCTTACTTGATTCTTCTTTCCATATTAGAAATGTTCACAAAAATCAAAATTCAACGAATAATTACACATAACTTCTACCACACCATTATCATGTATAACTTGACAGCCTTTCTCTCCAATATGTCATGATCTTTGATTCCACAACATAGTCTTTTCTCCAAATGTTGTAGGAGTTTTTCCTTCTTTAACTCCACTATCAGAAACAATGGAACTATTGCACCCATCACTAAAAATCCTAGAAACTTATACAAAGTTCCAATCTAAACCTCCCTTGGCAATACAATTTCTCCTTTAACCATCCTACAAGTATCCTTTTAAAATATTATTTTTACACTTGCATCATCCAATTTCTGGCCAATCTTAGGACGTGTAAAATACCAAGGATTGTTCTAATCCTTCCACTCATGAGCTTCGACTTGAATTTTCATGTCTTATGATTCTAGTTGTTAAGACATCTCCTAGGAAAACATCACTACTACAATGCCTTTCATACTTGAAAAACCACTCTTTATGAGAAATCATATGAAAGGATGCCCCTAAGTTGACCAACCATGACTCATGATCTACATGTGTACTTGAAGATTCTAATTATGCATCCCCTCCTTCATCTAAGGAGGTTTTTTCTACTATAGAAGGAACATCATCAAGTCCCTTTCCTTTATCTACAATTTTGGATCTACAATATTTTTTATAATTCCCTTCCTTTCCACATCTCCAACATACCTTTATGAATTTTCCTAAATTATTGATCTTCCTCTAAATTTAGATCTCCCACTTGAGGATATATTTTTATTCCTATTCTAGGAGCATCCTCTTACAGATAAGGAGTATGTGTTTTGACTTTCCATCTTTTTCCATCTTTTCCACTCCAATAACAAGGATGAGACTATATCATTGAATTTTAAAGTAGTTGCATCACTACCTAGGGTAGCAACTGAACCATCCCATGAGTTTGGTAAAGAACACAAAAAATTGATACGCTTATCTTCATTTGAAATACTAATATCAATAGATAATAGACGAATTAGTATTTAAGGAATTTAGATGTCATGTCATTGATTCTCCGTCCTTTATCCTCAAGTTATACAAACTTTTCCATAGGAACAATTTGTTCACCAAGGACTTAGACTAATAAAAAGTCCATAACTTGTTCCATAATGCCTTCATTGTAGCTTTTCCTTAAACATCTAATAATACTAAATTTAAGAGGCACAAATGTATATGTTATTTTCCTTTCAATCCAACTTGATCTAGTCTTTTATTTACATTCTCATTGGTGCAGTATTCGACTCCACAATGATTCACTAATCTTTTTCTGCCAACAGATCTTAAAATTTGAGTTTCCATGACTCAAAACTCTACTCGTTTAATTTCTAGATATCTATCTTTAAACTACTTACAATCTTCTTTCACCACAAGAATCAATTCCAAAAATATCTCACTATAACAAGGTCTACCACAGGCCTAAGAAAAACCCCTTAGCCATAAATCATCTCCTTGAAGAAAAAATTCTCTAATACCAAATGTAGGTTCTAATCCTATACAACTATTGCTGCAAACAAACTCTTAATAAAATAGAAAATATGTAATGGAAAACACACATATTAACACAAATATTTTACCCTAGAAACGCAAATCAAGAAAACTAGAAACATTTTTTTA
>APFE031336394.1:128068-142945 GCA_000404065.3 Pinus taeda | reverse complement strand
AGATTCAAATACAATAGTAGTTCCTTAACCAAAACTACAAAACCATGGGCTAAATCACCATGTTCCATAAAACTACTAAAAACAAAAACCATGTGTCAAAAAAGGGCACAAAAAACCACCAAAATAATTTTTTTCAATAAGGTTTCCCATGACCCTTTCGTATGGGAGCTTCAACCCTCCCTTTACCCCCAAACGGAGGGGTTTATGACCTATTTATTGTTCCTAATGCAATGTACAATGCATGGAGGTAGTCACACAAAGAATGTAACACATACCCAACAAATAACTAATTTCTCATGTAGGGGAAAATGGAACTTGGTCTTCAATGCTTTATAACATATCATTTTAGCACACTTTTTCATGTCCATCGGCATTTGGGATAATGATAAGCATTTTCAAATTTTCAATGAGTTCTAGTGAATGTGCAGTGCCATATTCTAAGGAATGCTCCGTTGAAGGGTTGGCACACTTTACCTTTTTCATTCAAGCTTTAATGAATTTTGTGAGACTCAAGGTATAATGAAAGTAAGCATTTCATTGATCATTGATCATTCGAATGAATGTTTTGTGTTAAAAACTATTTCCATACATATAATGGCATGACTTGTACGATACAATGACATGGGCGATGACATATACTTGTGTAGTTCCATCGAGAGTAAAAGATCCAGTTGGTAGACTTGATGGTTGATATTTCATCTTATTTGATAAAATGGATGGTCATGAAGCTTTTTCAACAATTTGGAAGAAGATTGGTTGATGCTCGTAGATTAAGTCATATTAGAGAATGATGGATTTCGTTGAATGTTAATGGAGTTATCGATGGTCAATGAAAATAATTGTGGTTTGATGTGTTAACACTAAAATATTTGAGTGAACATCAACATATTCACAATTATTAGAAGAACCCTTAGAGGCTTGATGATTTCAATAAAATTCTAGGATTGAAAAATATTTTTTCTATATGGATCATGACATAGATTATTATAGAAGTTGATATGGATTTTATCCTTTGGGTTAGAGTAATAATTAAATTTTGATATCATTTGATGTATTGGATGATTAGGATGCTCCTTTGGAATTTTGGAAAAACACCCACCAACATTGGTGAATGAGGTCATACTTTGATTAGCACTCTAGATATTTTTCCATACATATAATGGCATGACTTGTATGATACAATGACATGGGCAATGACATATACTTGTGTAGTTCCATCGAGAGTAAAATATCCAGTTGGTAGACTTGATGGTTGATATTTCATCTTATTTGATAGAATGGATGGTCATGAAGCTTTTTCAACCATTTGGAAGAAGATTGGTTGATGCTCGTAGATTAAGTCATATTAGAGAATGATGGATTTCGTTGAATGTTAATGGAGTTATCGATGGTCAATGAAAATAATTGTGGTTTGATGTGTTAACACTAAAAATATTTGAGTGAACATCAACATATTCACAATTATTAGTAGAACCCTTAGAGGCTTGATGATTTCAATAAAATTCTAGGATTGAAAAATATTTTTGCTATATGGATCATGACATAGATTGTTATAGAAGTTGATATGGATGTTATCCTTTGGGTTAGAGTAATAATTAAATTTTGATATCATTTGATGTATTGGATGATTAGGATGCTCCTTTGGAATTTTGGAAAAACACCCACCAACATTGGTGAATGAGGTCATACTTTGATTAGCACTCTAGATATTTTTCCAATCGTTGATGGATTTAGCAGTGATCAATGAATTTTTTTTAGTTTAACCTTTACATTGGTTTTGTTTCACTAATGTTGATGGTCCCATCATTATGAGAATTTTTTGTAGATTTTGATTTTGCACTCCTTCAATTATATTGATGTTGATGGATTCTTTAACACTTTGGAGAAAATGCATTACTTCAATTGTTTTATTCAATTCTTTCAATTTATTTATTTTTCATCAATGCAGGAAATGGGAGAGAATGGTTGTATGCTAAAAGTATTAGATATTAATTCTTTGTAACTTAATATATTTCCATGGATTATTTTCAAGTGCTCTGTATGGTAGACTTTTGAATATTTTCCACCACTGGTATCATTTCTACAGAAGTCCTCACCAACCATGGACGAAATTGTAGGAGGGAGAAAGTATACCTCCTGTAGAAAGGTTGTTGCAGGGGATAAGTGACCTAGACAAACTTCAATATCCAACCCTTAGATATCAACAAATGATTTTCATCCAAACCATCATAAGGGTTCCTCAACACATGCTTCAAGCAACCACACATCTCTAGGTAGTTGCTTTCCAAAAGTAGCTACAGATACAAAGTTTGAGGTGCACTCGAATAATATTGGAGAGTACATTTAATATATGAGAGATCACACCTTAATTGGAAAATTCTTTGACAATTGGCCTTCAGAAAAGTCCCTCTCTTTCTAGATTAAATAAAAATGGAATCCTAAGGGAAAAATCAATCTACAATTAGGAGCAAAAAGCTTCCTTACCATTATTTTCACTAGCATAAAAGATTGTATGAGTATTTGAAAACAACCCTTATTTATTTAAATATCCAATAATATATCTCAAATTATAGATAGAAAGACTTGTCCCAAACAAACAGGATTTCATGACAACCCCAGTATGAATCTGAATGTAGTGCCTTCCTAGGGAATTCTAGGATGAAGAGATATTAGCTAGCATAGATTTCACCCTGAGACACTTCATCAAGGTTTTGGAGCCTACAAAACAAGCCAATTATATCTCATACGCCCATATTTGTGTCTACATGAATATCTCATAACCCCTTCCTAAGCTGATTGATATCTACTACTAACACAAGCTCTAGAAGTAAACCCTAGACTATGAACACATATCATTCCATTGCAGAAGATGCCATTAATACGATCCATCTCTACAAAAATTTAACCCTTCTTGCAGCTAAGCTTGCTTTAGATCTCACCTAAGCCATTGATCGGGATGGCTTCTCAAAATCAGTAGACTACCACCAAGGACCAAAGCCCTCACTACTGCAACTACATTTTGTAAAAACCCTTGTCACAAGAAACAAATTTGATCCACTCACAAATATCAAATCCTCAAATACATCAATGAATTCCCCTCCTCCAGAGAGAGACATTCCATATTCATTCGCTCCCAATGATCCTATTGAGGTTCCTCAAGGCCATTCCTCAAACCCCCTAGACATGAAATCTTAGGAAACACCATAGATTGATACCAAATTGGTTCCCATCAATGAGGAAAATGACAAAATGGACTTGGATTATCTAGACCTTCCCAATATCACTAAAGCATGGAAAGAGAAGTATCCAATTTCAATCCGAGAGTATCAAGTGAAAATATTAAGCAAAGCCATTCTCAAATCAAGGAAAAATGATCGAAATGGGTCAATAGGCCAAAGAAGTACCAATCATCTAGGGGTTCATGTACAACCTCTGAAGGAAACAAAAAATACACATAAGATGAAAAGCAGAAGGGTAGAAAGAGAAACCAACAAATCTTGGAGGAATTAGGGGGCATTCTTGTCAAATTAGGTAGAATCAAGTTGACCTTGGATGTTTATCCCTCCGGTAAGTACTCTCCTCCATGAAGATCATATATTGTAACATTGGAGGCTTTAAATGTAAGGGAAATATAAGGATTCTTAAAGAGAAATGGACCTTGAAGCATCCAACTTTTCTAATGATTCATGACACCAAAAATTGTTATGAATTTATTAAAAAAGTGATAGATAAATGGAGTCCAAACTGCCAATCAATAGCTCTAGATGCCCAAAGTCAATATGAATATTTGGCTACAATATATAACTTTTAAGGAGTGTATATTCTCAACATGTTTATTTCTTTTAGAATTTTAACCATCCAATTTCATCTTATTGGGTCATTGGAGCTATGCTTCCTCTCAAGTGTTTATGGCCCCTCTTTTCCTAGATATAAATCTCACTTCCTCAATTTGATTAAATAATATTGTGTTCTTCACTCCATAGTGACCTAGATCTTAGGAGGGGATTTCAATATGATAAAATCACTTGAGGAAAAGAAAGGTAACACCAAAAAACTTGAAGCAAAATCCAATTTTTTTGAGGACATCATAGCCTCCTCCCAATTGGTAGACCTCAACACCATCAACAACACATACACTTGGCACAATAATAGAGGGGGAACTCGAGAAATAACCTCAAAGCTAGATCAATTTCTAATCTCAAAAAATATCATGGCCATGGACATACCCATGGAAGCATCTATCCTCCCTAGTTGTGACTTGAATCACTGGTTGATCAAACTAGATATTGAAATTAAATCATGTCCCGTAAATAGACCTTTCCACCTATAAATATTTTGGCTCTAGCATCCACATTTCCAAAATGTCACCAAATATTGGTTGGGAAAGCTAGCTAACCATTAAGTCTTGGCCATGTATTGTCTCCAAAGAAAATTGAAACACATCAAAAATCAGCATAAAGCATGGAACAAGGAGAAAAATGGTAATATCTTGTCATCCAAGTAGAATCTTAAAGCTCAAATGGAATGCATCTAGCAGAAAGTCATTTAGTTGGGCAGATCGGGTGAGATAATAAAGGTGGAAGATCACATCTCACATAGCTTGAAGAATAGAGAAAATAGGAATAAATTCTTTGGTATAAAAAATATCAAATCATATGACTAAAGGAGGGGGAAATAAATACATAATTTTTTTCATAACTCATTGCTCTAGCATTGTCATCACAATCACATCTCCTTTCTAAAAAATCAAGACAAATTCAAAGTATAGGACCACAAGGATATGGCACCAGAGTTAGTAAGATATTATAAGATCTCTTAATTGATCCCATGCTAGTATGATCACAATACATCCATAAGATAGTGCTACATATCCCTCATATAGTCACCAAAGGACAAAATGAGGATCTCTTATAAGAAATACCTTTCAATGAAGTGGAGGCAGTAATAAACTCCATGCCCCACAACAAAGGCCCTAGTCTAGACGACCTCACAATAGACTTATTCTCGGTATGTTGGTCTGTAATTGGTCAAGACATATGGAAAGCTATAGAGGAATCAAGGAAGTCAAAAAATACCCTAAAATCTCTATATGCAAATTTCTTCACCTTAGTCCTGAAAAGGGAAAACATGGAGGACATGAGTAGCTTTCAACCCATCACTCATTACAATGGAATCTACAAAGTGATCACCAAAATAATTTCCAACTACCTGAAGCCTCTCGTCCCCTATCTCATCTCATCAGAAAAATATGGATATGTGGAAGGGCGTCAAATTTTATACAGTATCATTATTTCTCATGAAATGATTCACTCATTAAAATCCTGACATGCTGCTCAAACTTGAGCCATCCAAAGCCTCCAAGAAACTCAAATGGACTATCTCTTCAATACTCTTCTTTCTTTTGGCTTCAACCAAGAATGGGTCTACTAGATCAAAAATCTCATCTCTCTAGCCTTCTTTTCCATACTACTAAAATTGTTGAATCCTCCATGATTCTCTTTGAATCATCATCTAGAAGAATGTGAAGGATTTGATTGTTGTGCACTCTTGGTCCGATCAATATTGGAAGGTGATTAGGGTCTGCTCAGAAATTGGCATTTAGACCCTAGAATCTCATCTCACTCCTCGCTTCGTTCCTATCCTCCCTCTATTTACTCCCCGTCCCTTAAATTTATTAAAACTAAATTTTGATGAAGCCTCCAAAGGAAACCCATGAATGGCTAGCTATATAGGAATCATTAGAGATCACTTGGGATCTCCCATTTATATTTTTTCTAGTCCCGTGGTAGTCAATATTAACAGTGCAAAATAATTGAAGGCCTTTGAGGAAGGCTTACTAATAGCCCAGACCCAATGTTTCTCCAAATTACTTGTGGAAGGAGGCTCACAACTTATCATAAACGTGATTTGAAAGATTTTGAATGGAACCCCAATAAACAAAATCTCTTAAAGCTAAAGACTTGAATACCTGCTCATTCGAGTGACTTTGCACCTTTATTCCATACTTGTAACCATTCATACTCACATCATAAGAACTAGAAATAAAGTGGTAGACAAGGTAGCCAATCAGGGATCCATCACTCTAGCCATTATGACCTCCTCCTACTAGAAATATCTTGTGAAATCTAATCTTAAGAAAGAATGTTGGACTATGGCTTAAAAGGGTTTGAACTCCTCAAATGTGGTGCTCAAATCGAGAGATGGTGGGGGTGGGTTGTTTTCATCCCACCAGGCCACATTCCTAAGGAATGTTAGAAATTAAATAACAGAGAAATGCAACACATAAAATATTGCAGAAACACAATACATTAAAATAATAAAACAAGAGAGACACAAATATACGTGGCTCACCCAATTTGGGCTACATCTATGGAGAAATATCCAGTCCTTCCTTTTATATTATCTGGAAAGCTTAAGGGATACAACCTACAACAAATTCATTGTAATTTCCTCCACTCTCACATTGTCTCCTGTTTTTTTTCTCACACATGATACACAATCGCAACACAATTCCTCGAATCAAGGGTTGCCTTCTAGGGAAAAAACCCTAATTTGGCATAACTTTTATTGTAAGATATTTCGCCTAATGAACTACTCGGATTGATTACAAAATTACAATAATTTACAAGGAGAGTTTTCTCTAAATTTTGCTTTTCAAGGCGCTATCCCCAAACCCCCGCCAAGGGAGGAGCTAAAATGGTGTTGTTTCCCCTCTTCGACCCCCATGGTAGCAATAGTGGGCAGGAATCTTCCCCACACCCTTCCATCAGGGATTAGGATCCAAACATAGTTGAAACAAGACCTCTGAATCAAGAAGATAATCAGGTTCACAGCCAACAATCTCCCGCTTGAAACTCCACCATTGCTTCACTTGTTAAACAATGCTTCCACTTCGACTTGGTTGTTTCTCATTTTTACCATCATACTTAAAGACCAATTGAAACTTATTAGAAACTCAATTTCTCCCTCATTACAACCTTTTTTAATATATCTGCAGGATTTTGGCCAGTTTGTATCTTTTCCCACTTCATTTGTCCATCTTCCAAAACTGATCATATGAAATGGTACCTGAGTTTTATATGTTTAGTCTTAGAATGACATGTTGAGTTATTTTCTAGATGAATGGCACTATGGTTTTCACTGTATGAAATTCCAATCTCTTGCTTCTTTCCTAATTCATCCATAGACCTTTATAACCAAATCATTTATTTACTAGCCTCTATAGTAGCACCATACTTTCTTATGTTGTTGAAAGTGGACCAATGCTTTGCATTTTTCCCAATTGATTTTTATTCCACCTACAGTAAACACATACCCTATGGTGCTCCTCCTATTATCTCTATCACTTGCCATACCTAAATCAACATATCCCTATAGAATAGTGTTTGAACCTTCAAAGAATAACACTTGATTTGTGGTACCTCTCAAATATTTGAGAATCCACTTTACTCCCACCCAATGCTCTTTTCCTGGATTGTTCATATACTTGCTCACAACTCCCACCACATGTGCAATATCTGGCCTTGTGCACACCATTGTATACATTAAGCTTCCAACTAGTGATGTGTATGGAACTTTAGACATAATTTATCTCTTCCTAAGTCTTGGGACACATCTCCTTAATTAGTTTGAAATGGATAGCCAAAGGAGTACTAACTTCTTTTGCATTCTGCATATTAAATCTTTCCAATACCTTTTCTATGTACTCATCCTGAGACAATGTTAATTTGCGATTTTTCTTGTCTTTAGTTATTCTCGTACCAAGGATTTTTTTGTAGCATCCAAATCCTTCATTGCAAATGAATTAACTAATTTTCCTCATAACACATTTTATTTCTTGCATGTTACACCCTACAACAAGCAAGTCATCTACATACAATAGCAATATAATATAGCTTACATCATTTTGTTTCTTAAGATAAACAACAGTTGTCAGAATGACATCTAGTATAACCTTGTTCAAACATAAACCTGTCAAATTTTAGATACCACTACCTTGGAGCTTATTTTAATCCATATAGGCTCTTCTTCAACTTCCACACTAATTTCTCCTTCCCTTTGACCTCATACCATTGTGGTTGCTACATATAGATCTCTTCCTCCAAATCCGCATGGAGAAAGATTGTCTTTACATCTAATTGTTCAAGATGAAAATCTTATGCTACCACTAGATTTACAATAGTTCTGATTTGATCAGGTGATCAAATTTTAGCTCAAAACTGAAAGTTCCTAGAAAGTCTTGAAACTGGTGCCAAAATGTAGAGTTGCCATCCTGAATCCAACACAACTTGAATCGCTTAAAATCTACATTGTATGCTCAAGATATCACGTTCTGGTTGTTTTCCTAAACATTTAAAAAAATTGCAGGTTGAAGGACAGGACTATTGATAGGGCAGTCTGTACGATGAGTCAACAAGTTGACTGGGTACACTCAGGCCAATCACAAGCTGATAAGTGGAATCATTAGATTTTGGAAAATGGTCAAATTTTGATTCACTAACAGGTTTTTAGGTGGTCCAATGGCAGGGTGCAATGTGGCCCAATCATGGGCTACCACGTGGTACCATGGGAGTGAAAAAAATATTGGCAAGGTTGGACAAGCCTCAACAAGGATCAAACCCCCTACCTCATTGAAAACATTGCTCTGCTCCACCGTTGAGCCACCAATGGTTCTTATTAACCATGGTCAAGAAATGTTATTTAAAGTTTATGTGATTCATATTTGGGGAAAGGGTTGGGGCTAATCCCTTATCCCCAGTCTGATGGCACCCCACATGACCATATGAGCCAAGACCTATAGGCCTGGGGCTTAGTCTTGGCCCAAGGTCACATAACCCTCCATATAACTAGGGGAGGAGGTGTTGGTGCTGACAAGTGAAGGACATGGGTCAGAGCCCTAGCCCCCAGTGCCATGATAAACCATAGGCCTAAGACCAAAGTGGTAAGCGCTAAGGCGATAGACATGAATATTTGGGGGCCAACCTCGGATTTTATGGAGAAGGAGAAATCATGGCCCAGTGGCTGAGGAGCTAAGCAGGCCGGGGGTGGGCAGTTAACCCTGGCCCCTGGTCGCATGGCCCATGTGGCCAGGTTTTTCCGCCCATAGGGTTATTGCTCAATTTAATTTTCCAACAAATTGCACCGGCAGAGGGTGAAATTTTCGCCTCATTAAAGAAAAACAGGGTGAATTTGTAGGAGAATTAGACTGTTAGTCTGATTTGTAGGACGAATAACAACAAAACTACATTGAGAGCTTGTAGAGCCATATATTTTGGAGATTTTGTCCTTTTGTGGCTCAAGAAGAGTCTACCTAGGGGTTTTTGGACATTCTGGATCCAATGGTGGCCTCTATTTTTTTATTTGAGCACATCTAAAGGAACTTTTTGCAGGTTCAAGTTCATGGATGTATGGACCAATCAAGGTTTTGGAGTAGTTCTTGAAGGTGTTTGAGCATGGAGAAGGCTTTGTAGGAGTTTTCTTACCTTCAGAAGTTTACTACAATAGTTGTTACTTGCAGGATTAAGCTCTTTCATACTTTTTCTCGCTATGTCTTGTTGAGGAAAGTTTTCTATTTTTCCTTCAATATGGAATTGAAGTGCTTATATGCTCATATATGCTCATTTTCGGTTGGAGTATAGGGTCTTTGTAGGAGACACCTTGTGTTGTTATTTTATGTGAGAGTTCTTTGCAAGAGAACATTTCCTTGAAGGGTAAATAGCCACATGTTTCATCAGTAAAATTTTATGTACTCTTTTTTCCACTGAACATATGGAGCAGTCTAGTTATGTTGGAAGGCTTGGAGATGTAGCCCAAGAGGGGTGAACTCCGTCAACAAATCCTTTGTTCTACTCTTCATGTATGTTTGTATGAGTTATGTGTTGTTGTGTTTCTTATGCTTAAGTTTACATGTGAAAACTAACTCATAAATTGAAGAGACCTTTTGGAAAACTTGTTTTGTGTTAAGACCCATTTTTCCTTGCAAAGCATCAGAATGGTCCTTGTTTGTTTTTGGAGAAGAGGAAATTGACTACCTCATCCATTTCAGATCAATTGGTATCATAGCCTCATCTGACCAAGTTAGAAGAATTGGCAAGAAGAGTCTCCAAGAGCTAGAAGATCTAAATTTGTCTCTTCATATGGAGAACATTGAGTTGAGAAGAATGCTAAACTAGCTGAAGAGGAGAAGAGGCATGTGCGCCTTCAGTTGCTACATGTGATTGAGGAACAAGCTGTTGAAAGTTCCACTCCTATGACAACAAAATACACCTCCAAAATGAAACCAATATGTGGCCATGGTTCAAACGGTGGTTATGGACCTTATGAGGAAGATGATGCATGTGGATTTTTCAAGCATCTCCAAGATTCTCTAGTTGGTAAAAGTGGGTGGCTAGAGTCATCTAAAATGTTGTCACCATCATCAAAATCTTAAAATATGAATGGAAAGTTTAAGGAAGTAATAAGAATTTCAAGTACAATTCCTTCTATTTATGTTCATAACACCTCTTTTGCATCATTTGAGCAACATACCAAAGGCATTGGTATGAAGTTGCTTTCTAAAATGGGTTATGAAGGAGGAGGCCTTGGCATAAATGGACAAGGGATCACCAATCAAATCATGGTTGAAGAGAGAAAAAAGTATCAAGGATTGGGATATGGTTAAAGGGAGTTTGGAGAATGATCTAAACGATTTGAGGCACATCAATCATCTGAGGATGATATGTCACACCAATATGGTGGTGACAATGTTCATTTGTCTCCCAAGAAAGATGAATACTTGAAGGGACCTTGCATGTCATCGTCTGCCCCACATAATCAAAGCTACCACCTGAGAGACGGGTAAAACCTCATGGATGTTTTCCAAATTATGGTAATTTTGAATACTTGTGGAACATGTACCCTTGTACTTTCTGTAATGCATTTGACCATTGTGTGGTTGTCTGCGAGCAATGCATGGTAATGGTTAAAAGAATGGATCATATTTTAGGCATCAGGCATTATGAATCTCCTTTGCATGAGAGGAATTCTTTTTCGGCAAGCAAGAGAATGTTCTTTTGTACCCATTGTAAGATGCATGGGCATGGAAATGAACGATGTTGGAAATTACATCCAGATCTTCGTTCCAAGAAGGGAAAAGAGATTGTGCAACCTAATGCAAGGGAAGCAAGAGGTGGAAAGAGGATTCACAACAATCCTATAGCAACCTTCAAGGCAAAGTTGATGCAAAAGAGAACCCATAAGCCTAGGAGAGGAAAATATTGCATATATTGTTTGTAAATTTGCTTTGTAAATTTGTAATTACTTGTTGTTGTTTACCTATTTGGGTACTTTTGTAAAGTGAACAATAATAGTCACTATGTGCAACAAGTATGTGTTTTTCATTGATGTTATGTATTACCTTGTTATAAGTCCATATGTTCAAGGACTTTTGGAATGTACATGTTGTTGTCCAAGTTTGTCATGTACTCACCGATGCAAGTATTCAAGATGAAACTTGTTGTGAATAGAATCTTTGTTTAAGATTGTACAAGATGACTATGTTTTTGTAGGAAAATCCAATTAGGTCATTGAATGTTTTGCCACAGTTTACTTTTGTGTACAAGCTCAGTTTTAGGACGGTAAATTTTTTTTATGTTGCTTTTGATTTCCAAGATGGAATCATTTTTGTCTTCAACAGTTGAACTTCAAGATGAAGTTGTTTTGAGCCATGCAAAGATGAGATTAAAGAGAATGTTCAGATTCCACTCATCAGTGTTTTGTTCCTGCATTAGAGATAAGAATTTTTGGCTCGATTCTTAACAGGACAGTAGGTATTCACGAAGAAGATAGGTGAAGTGCCTTGATTGGGGATTGAAGGGCACCAACTGAAAAGTAAGCATTTTGGATTGACTTTTGGGTGATTTTGAGTTTCAACCTCATTTTATTTACTAGGAGAAGTAAATTTTTGGAGTCCAAAATTTCCTAGTGGGGAGCTGTGATCAGATGATCAAATTTTAGCTCAAAAATGAAAGTGCCCAAAAAGTCTTGAAACGAGTGCCAAAATGTAGAGCTCGTCGTCCTAAATCCAACGCAACTCGAATCCTCAAAACTGACATTGTATGCTCAAGATATTGCGTTCTGATTACTTTCCTAAACAAGAAAATTGTTTGCAGGTTGAAGGATAAGACTGTTGACTGGGTACCCTCGGGCCAATTACAAGCTGACAAGTGGCATCATCCAATTATGGCACATGGCTGAATTTTGATTGGCTAACATATTTTTAGGTGGTCTAATGACAAGATAGCACGTGGCCCATTCATGGGCTGCCACGTGGTACCCTGAGAATGAACAAAATATTGGCAAGGTCGGACAAGCCTCACTAGGGATCGAACCCCCGACCTCATTGCAAACAACACTCTGCTCCATTGTTGAGCCACCAATGGTTCTTATTAACCATGGTCTAGAAATGTTATTTAAATTTTATGTGATTCATATATGGGGAAAGGGTTGGGACTAAGCCCTTGGCCGCCGGTCTGATGGCACCCCACATGACCGCAAGAACCAAGACTTGAGGACCCGGGGCTTAGACCCGACCCAAGGTCACATAACCCTCCATATAATTGTCGGGCATAGGTGTTGGCACTAACAAGTGAGGGAGATGGGTCGAAGACCTAGCCACCAGTCTCATGATAAACCACATGACCAAGACTGGAGTGACAAGTGCTAAGGAAACAAACAAGAATATTCGGGGGCCAACCCCAGGTTTTATGGAGCAGATGGAACCATGGCCCGATGATTGAGGAGCTAAGCTAGCAGGGGCAGGCGATTAACCCCAGCCCCCGGTTGCATGGCCCATATGGCCATGTTTTTCCGCCCATAGGGTTATTGGGCAATTTAATTGTCCAACAAATTACCTTGGCAGAGGGCAGAATTGTCGACTCGTTAGTGAAAAACGGGGTGAATTTGTAGGGCAGTTAGACTGTTAGTCCGATTTGTAGGACAGATAGCTGAAAAACTACATGGAGAGCTTGTAGAGCCATATCATTTGGATTTTTTGTCTTTTTGGAGCTCAAGAAGCATCTACCTAAGGGTTTTTGGACATTCCAGATCTAGTGGTGACCTCTATTTTATAATTTGAGCACATTTAAAGGAACTTTTTGCAAGTTCAAGTTCATGGATGTATCGATCAATCAGGGTTTTGGAGCAGTTCTTGAAGGTGTTTAAGCATGGAGAAGGCTTGTAGGAGTTTTCTTACCTTCAAAATTTTACTGCAGTAGTTGTTACATGCATTAGTTGTTTTGTTTCCTTTATTAATGTGGACAAATGCTTCAAAACCAAAGGTATTTATAAATGAGTAGTTTACCTTCTTACCTGTCCATGCCTACTCTAAAATGCCACCATCTAAGGAACTTGAAGGCCCTCTTCTTATTAGATAAAATAACAATATCTACAACAATTGTCCAAGATTGTAAGGGAAATCATGTATGCAATCTCATACACCTTGTACGCTCCATGATTCTCCTATTCATCCATTATGACACATCATTTTCTTATGGTGTTCCTAAAATTATCTTCTCTCTACGAATTCCATGGTTTGAGTAGTAATTATCAAACTCCTTGCTACATAATTAACCTCCATGATCTAATTTGAGACACTTCAAATTATTTCATGTCTCATTCTCAACCAAAAGTTTCCATTTCTTGAAAGTATCCAAGACATCATATTTATTTTGAATACAATAAACCCAGATTTTCCTAATTGCATCATCAATAAAAGTATCATAATAATGAGAGATGATGAGAGATGATACATGAATGGATCCCCATATATATGTATTCACAAGCTCTAATTTTCACTCTTCTTTTCTTTCCTAACTTTGAAAAATCCAACTCTCTTCTATTTTCCATAAACACAATTCTTACATAAATCCAAATTAACATGCTTCAAACTTGGCAAAAATTTCTTGAGTGAAAAATGTGCATCCCTTTCTCACTCATGTGCCCAAGCCTATCATGCCACATTGTTGTATCTTTTCCCTAGTTAAAGCATTGGCAGAATTAGAAATACCATTGCAGAAATACAACGTGCTAACTTTTTCTCCTTTTGCTATTACCAAGGCTCGTTTAGTGAACTTCTAGGTTTTGTCTATAAATGTAGTTACACAACCTTCACTTCCCAACTACCCCATTGCAATTAAATATTTCTTTAGATATGGAACATGCCTTAACTCCTCTAATAACCATTGGTTTCCATTTTTTTTTTTATAAGTATCTTACCCATTCTAGTGATTTTATACTGTTTATCATCACCCAAAAGAACCTGTCCAAAATATCCTCGAACATACTCATGAGAGTGTTTCCTAATAGGTGTAGCATGGAATGAAGCCCCTAAATCTACCACCCAAGAATCAATAATATTTTATAGTGAAAGAATCTAAGCATCTTACAACACATCACTTTTTACATTTACTTCTTGATTATTCTCTTGTTTTCCATCTCCTTCTTTTCCCTTCTGAGATTTACATTATTTCTTTAGGTTTCCTTTCTTCCCACATTTCCAACACACTATCCCTGATCTGGATTTGAATCTTCATTTTCTTGAATTAATGCGATGTCTTGGGCTCTTTCCTCTCTCTATTTTTCTTCCTCTAGTCTTTGAAGTAGGAACATTACTTGATGTCTCACCCGAGATTTTCCATCGCATTTCCTCGCTAAGTATAGCACCAAAAACATCATCAAGCTTTAAAGTACTAGAACTATAGACATAATTATTGATAGCCATGACTAAGTGTCATGCGGAAAGAGTTATTTTTGCGGACAAACCTAACCTCCCTAGGAGTCTAAGACTCTCTAGTGACAAACAAACCAAACAAGAGCAATCCTTCTCTAAACATACATTAT
>APFE031336394.1:83217-112557 GCA_000404065.3 Pinus taeda | reverse complement strand
ACCTTCGTCGACTTCTCCACTCATGAATTTGATCTGAAATATAGGTGGACGTCGATTGTTTTAGTGAAGTTAATAATTCCGTGCCGTTATCATATCTAACCGGCAACTGAAAATGAGTTAAGAAAGACGTGGCTAACTGACTAAAGTTGTAAAAAGGGGCCCGCGGCAACTCAATGTACCACTTGGCCGCGAGACCAATGAGCGTACGCTGAAAAAGACATAAACGGATCGAATCATCCGACATCGAATTTGATGCACACCAGAGATGGTAAGTCATCACATGATTTGAAGGGTCCTCTCCAGGTTTACCTTCGAACTTAGGTATGTCGCTGGGCAACTTATTAGGCACTGACGGCCAATATGGATGATAACTGATTGGATCATTTGTAAGACACATCAAGTCTGGTAAATCCAAAGTTGCAACAAAAGGCAATTGCCGATTAGGATCTCGAAAACTTGGGGTCATTAAACCAGCCCCACGAGGAGGATATCCAGGGTAACCTGGAATAGGATTCGCATTAGGAATATTATATCC
This sequence comes from Pinus taeda, assembly GCA_000404065.3. Lineage (NCBI taxonomy): Eukaryota > Viridiplantae > Streptophyta > Pinopsida > Pinales > Pinaceae > Pinus > Pinus taeda. The sequence goes on along the minus strand of APFE031336394.1, from coordinate 112,022 downwards.
TCCTGGAAAACCAGGATTAACCAGACCATACTGGGGTTGCTGAGGTTGTTGATAAGTATACCCAGGATACGGTTGATACTGTTAAGTTGGTTGTTGAGCAGCAGGACCATACTGAGGTTGGCACTGTCCTTGGTATGGAGGTTGGATAAATTGAGGTTGGGATGTAACCACCGTACTTCCAACAGGCATCTGGACCGAAGTCTGGATCGTAGGGCCAGACTGAGGCACAAAGATCTGAGGAACAGTTTCAGGAACAATAGAAACCGGAACTACTGATACTCCAGAAGAAGTTGGAGTGGATGAAGGACATGTTGAAGTAGCCATAGCAGACGTTCGAGGCGGAGTACTAGGAGTACTAGGCCCAGTCTGAGAGACTACAGAGAATGCAGAAGACGCCATAGACTGGACGGGTTGCTGAGATGGACCAGCGGCCTGTCCAGGCTGGGAAGACGACTGCATGTTTGGTTGCAACATCTGCGGATTCTATGAAGGATCCAACACCAAATTCGTTCCAGGGTATTGACATTGAGGATATGGAGGTCCATAACCAGGTTGAGGGTAAGATTGATAGTAGGGTTGACCTGAAGGCGGTTGATACTGGCCTTGGGGCACATATTGGCCCTGAGGCACATACTGATACTGGGGTTGCTGCCCTTGAGGTACGTATGAATATTGACCCTGGGGTTGATATTGATATGAAGGTTGACCTTGGGGTACATAAGAATACTGGGGTTGACCCAGGGGCACATATTGGGCCTAGGGTTGACCTGGAGGAAGGTATTGTCCCGTAGGGACATACTTTCCTTGAGGTTGCCCCCCATGCACAAACTGAGCACCCTGGGGTTTCCCCCCAGGCAAATATGAATTACCCTGAGGTTGCCCCCCAGGCGGATAAGAAGTACCTTGAGGCTGCCCCCCAGGCGGTAACTAACTGCCTTGAGGCTGACCCGACATCATGAGAATTTCTTCAGCACTCAACTGACTACTGCCACTACTTCCAGCTAATAACTTCTGCTCGTAGGGGCGAGGAGATGCTCCTGAAAAAGTACCAGAAATGGACTGATACCCAACTGGAACAGACGAACCGCCGTACAAATAGGCGTCTAGAGATGACGGACTCGACATATATGCAGGAGGAGTAAAAACTCTAGGTGGAAAAGGAAAACGAGGTGGAGAAAAACTGACTGAGTTGTCTAAAAAATTGGTCAACGAAAGATACCAAGTGGTAGCTCGAGGGGGACTGTAAAATATAGACTCACGCTCTTTGAGATCAAGGGAAGGTATATCTTCTTCAAGATAAGAAGCGCCTAGATCTTCTTCTGGGGCGAGTTCTTCAATAGAAATAAAACGAGAAGGGAGATCTTCGGTGATGACTTTTTCTACCTTAGGTGAACTAGGAACACTACAAGATGGAGTAACAGGTTTGGATATTTGAGGTTCTTCACCTATATCACCGACAGATGTAACACTACCAGTAAATTCAGAAACCTCAACAACTTCAGGATCGTATCCTGTTTCTAAACCTTGGTAATATGAATGAACTACGAATGAAGATTCTCCTTCTTTAGGTGAAAGTATTCTACTGCCACCAGGAGTGACAAGGATTTTTAATCCTTCTTAACAAGGCCGGACCTCTTCAGGAGGGTCACCCCGTGCTCTACGGGCTCGCCTCAATATATCGGCCAAACTAACAACTTCAGGAGACTCGCCCCGAAGTCTACGGGAGAGTCTCGGTGATTTAGCCACAACTAAAGAATTTTAACTACTACACACGAAATCAAAGTAAAATCTCAAGAAAAACACCTAAAGTCGCTAAAGAACCAATCAATTTTGAAACACACGCCTAAAGAATCTAGGGCGTCAAACCAAACACAAACAATAGCTTTCGGACCAAAAACACTAGTTGGTGATGAAATCCAACCTCGTAGGATTCAGTAGAGAAAAAGCGGGCGGAACAGTTACCCCGGCACCTGCTTAATGAATAGACTGGATCAAGTTCCTCCACTTTAACCGTCTCGAGTGAAGTGAACCCCCCAGAAAATACAAGTGAGTCTAGCCGACATCTGCTCCAGGTACAGTGGGATCTTCCCACCATCGTCACCTTGGGTAGAATCCTAATATTATAGCCACTAAGTTTACCAACAGCAACAAATACACCTGGGGGAACAGTCTACACTCCGACAACATGCAAGGGCAGAGTAACAAGCTCAATCCCCTTACCGGCTCCTTGACAATGGTCAATCCAAGGTTTACCGATAAGTGATCCCCAGGCTCCTCTAAAAGAGGTATACCGTTTGTAATGCGTGCGTGTCTGGCGTCGTTCTCAACGAGGGAGGATTGATCCCCTCACTGGTTCGGACACGAGCTCGTGCTTCTCCTTTAAGAGGAGCTTTCCTAGAGTATAAATGCAACAACTGGATTTATCCTATCAGAAGATAAGCTACTTGTTTGGTTTTATAGTCTTGGAGAGTTAATTACTCAGCTACTCCAATACACTAGCCTAATCTATATTGGTGCTTCAGAGCCCTAGTAAAATAAAAATTTCTAAGTTAATTTTACTTTAAGCGTTGAATTTAATGGTTGTTCTTTAAGACAAAGGTGATGGAGATGAAACTTGATGGTGTATAGACTCGACTCCAATTCTCTAAAAAGATGCACCTAAGATGATTTACACTATTTTTCTTTTCAATGAATTTTCTAATTAAGAGAGTTGAGAGAATGCAATCTTTTGATAAAAACAACTTTCTTAATAGACAATCAAAGAAATAATCTCTTTATATTTTCAAAGCGCACAAAACATGACCACTCATTACTTCACGAAAAATTCCTTTCTCTTTCAAGAACATCAAATGCTACTCTAAAACAAACTTTGCAAAGGATACCTTTTGTATTTTCCTATTTAATAAAGCATGTAAAACTAATCTAATCAAAAGCAATTTCAAGATCTATGAAAATCTATGAAAAAGTCACTCAAAAAGAAAATCAAAGGAAATTTACCTAAAAAGTAAATCTAAGAAGCAAAAGCCCACTAAGATGATTCTGGGATGTTTTACTTGGCAACAATCGAACCAAGGACTAGTTCATGCAGAATCATAAACTAATCAAAACAAAAAATCAAACTCTTTTTGTTCTGTTTTAAAATGAAATTCACAACTTAAATGAACAAGCTTTTTGAAATTTTGCAAAGAGTCAACTCAAAGGTAGGTTTCTCACGCGGGTAGAGTTTGTGACTGGTTCGACTCCTAAGAAGACTGACAAAACCAGATATATCTAAGGTTCTGCGACTTCTAAATCCAAAGTCACTACAGGACCAATGTAAAAATCAAACCCTAAGGCTAAAATTTCAATGAATTTCACTAAAACTTTTGATACTAATGGGACAAGTTTAGGTGAAGATTTTTGACAGTCAACCAGTGGATCTGGGCAGTTAAGACTAAGAAAAACGAAATCTAAAGGACAAAATGATAAAATTGAAATTTTCTTAATTTTAACAGGGTATGCAGGCAGCCTGTTTAACTAGGTGCGTGCACGCTCTGTGTGCACAGATACAGTGCATACAAGTACGCACTGTGTCTAACTCAGAGGGTGCGTACTACTGTAAAATAAAGAAAACCTAAGTTCTAACTTGACCCTAAGCTAAGCCACCCAAAAACACAGTCAAGCAACCAAAAAACAAAAGAAACAAGACTCTTTTCAGATCAAAGTAATGCTCAAAGGAAAAATCAATCACATCAATGGATTCCCAGTGGAGTCGCCAATTTGTCATGCGGAAAGAGTTATTTTTGCGGACAAACCTAACCTCCCTAGGAGTCTAAGACTCTCTAGTGACAAACAAACCAAACAAGAGCAATCCTTCTCTAAACACACATTATTCTATGAGAGATCAAGTGTTTCCGATCTTACCTTAGGTCCAACGCTTGTTGTAGCAGTCCAGCCTTGCTGATCCAGATGAGCTCCTCCTTCACTTTTAAGACCTGCATACACTAACAAAGCAAACGATTACATAACACCTGAATATTCATCATAAAACAAAGCATATTCATCACATAGACCAAGGAGTACATGAAATAATTCATTAACAACAAATCATTGAGAAGAATGGACTTATTTGTATTAAGGAAACAAAAAAGGAACCATTACAACCTGAGCCTTGGTGTTGTGCAAGCTCCTCCCAGGGTCCAACAAGAGATTTCCTCTACTTTGACAAGCTCACCCACTCCCAATATGGTAACAAGGAAGGATGGTGATCTCTCCTCACAAGCTTCTACAAGGAAGTCCTAATTCCAGCAGCATCTACCCTTTGGAATGTTCAGCTTTCAACCTCCCCTCCTTTGGCCCAATGCCTGTATTTATAGTGTTCTAGAGGAAGTTATTCAGGTCCAACATCAATGGGATACTCCCTCTTTTGGATGGGGTAGCTCCTCTCTTGATGGGATAAGTTCCTCTATCATAGGGATGCATGAACCATCTGGAGGCGCTCAATACACGTCAAAGACTCTTCTAGAAGGCTCTAGAAGTGACCACAAGTAACTTTTTAAAGATGAAACTCGCGCCTTTTGACCTTTACAGGGGTACGCACCCATCCTTTGGCTTACAGAGCGTACAAGTATGCGGGCACAGTGTGTTTGGGATGCGTACACGCAGGCAAGGTAGAGAGAACCTGCGTACCCAGAGATAAACATGTTTTTTAGTGACTTTCTCTCTTTTTGAAGTTTGACATGAAGAACAGAGGTATGAGGCTTGACAAGGAGGATAATATGACTATTGATGGAGCCATATTAACTGCAGATAGTCATGGTGACAAATTTCAGTGTAACACTAAGCCATTCCAACTTTCTAGAAGTGAGCACGGAAACAAAAAATCTCTAACTTCATCGTCAAAATTTACCCCAATAGAATTTGATTGATCGGTAACTATGTTAAATTCATTTAAATGATCAATGTTAACAGTTCCACCTTCCGACGTATTAATATTAAATAAATGCTTCATAAGAAATACCTTGTTTGAGGCTAAGGGTTTTTTATATAGTTTGGCCAATGCCCTTTGTTGTAGCGGCTACAACACCCTCCAAAATTTTGGTCTACATCCAAATTTCAGAGCCTTCCTTGGTTTTTCCCCTTGATGGTTGCAAACACTCAAGCTCATCCCACAACCTCTTGTGGAGTTTTACACCCGTTTTGCTTGATCGACCACAATCCTCTTATGGCATTTTGATTTCTATGTCATGCTTGCGAGTTTGTTCCAACAATTTTGAAGGTTTGTCATTTTGTGCATGAGTTGTTTTCGCTCAGTGAACATCGATTGTACTCACACACAAAGTTGCATGCACTGTAGCGTAAGTGTCATCATGGTCGTTTGAAGACATATCTCAAGTGTCTCACTTGTCACTTGTAACCTTTGAGTCAGTCTCACTGAGCACATGATTGTCTTTTTGGTTTGAGGTGTCTTGTCATCGAGTTGTGCTAAATGTGTGATCACAATGTCATGTATGCACAAGTTCGCTTGTTTTCACACTTAGTCAATCTGTCGACCGGACAACCCTCCATCAACCAGACCCCAATCTCAGTACCTTGCATTATTGCCTAGAACTGCACAGAGCTTGAGGTTGTCCTCTGAGCAACCTACACTATGCAATTTCGGAAATAATCCAGCTAACTATCTCCCATAACTACACAGAAGTTGTTCCAGAAACTGATCCAGTCTGCGCTTCCCTCAGGATCACTCATCAAGCCTCCCTATGGTCAATCAGAAAAACTAACTTGAGTTGTGACCGAGGATTGCATTGATCTTCAAGACTACACAAAACTTGTCAAGTCTACCTACCTTGGACTGCCTGCAGAAACTGTACAGACGTGTGGGACAGGCCTCTACTGCCTGTCACTACATTGTCCCAGGAAATTGCGTAGATCTAACAAGAAGGCCCCCTACTGTCCTGTTTTTCTCTCTGTCACAAAATTACATAGTTTTGACTATCACCTGCCCTGCTGCCCCGCTCTGCACTCAACCCAAAAATTGCACAGTTATTTCTAGGAGCCCCTCACTGCCTATCAGAGACTGTGTCCCAGAATTGCGCATTTTTGACCAGTAGCTCCTGCGGCCTGATCATGTCCTCCTCTAGAAAACTGTTCATATTTTCCTGCTAGTGCCTCTTGCTGCCCGCTTTATCTTCCTTTGAGAAACTACGCAGATCCTAGCTGGATGACCTGCCTAGTCCTCCCCTTGAAAATTATGCAAATTGACCTAGTAGTTCCCCGACACCCTGCCTGGTCTTCCTCCTAGAAACTGTGCAATTCTGCCTCCCAGCTGGGTTTACCCTACATCTATCATTGTTGTCCCAAATTGCACAAATCTACGTCCCAGTGACATTTGCACAGTTTTTCCTGACAGTGCTCTAGAGCCTCACATCCTGGCCTGAGTTGTGCTCTACGTAGTGTCAGTGCCTTGTCCCTCTCCCAATCACCTGCACCTAAAAAAAAAATGCATCATGTTAGACTAGGAGATTTTTGGGTTTGATGTCATCTCATCATGAGTGATTGCAGTAACAGAAACATGGATGAAACATGGTGCGATGATGAATGGAATGAAGAGGGAGTGCATGCTAGAATGCTTGCTCACAGTTGAATGAAAGCAAAGAACACATTGAGTAGTGAGCAAAAGGGACACATACACATGCACCATCAAGCAAAGACGAAGACCATCGAAGACCCTACACATTTTGACACACGAAGGTGAATACATGTTACATCGAGAGCACACCATCACTCAACAGCACAACAACTCGACATAGACACCACAATCAGCAGTACATGTCAGCAGTGTCATGTCGAGATGTGTCATGAGTTGTCTCGGCCACATCACTACTATGGGCCATACTTGTTGTAACCAAATGTAATGTAATGTGAAAGTCCAAGAAAACGCACATATGAAGTTAAAGAGTCATGTAAGTCGAAAAGTCACAGGAAGTCAAATGGTCGTGAGGGAAGTCAAAGAGTCACAAGGGTCAATTATTCCCCCTTGGCTATATATCCCCTTATTGCATGAGAAAAACACTTTTCACCTTGGCTCCTACCACATAGCCTTGAGAGTCTGTAGTCTGTTCTTTGAGGAGCAAGGAGTGGCTCCAATGTCCCACTACTAGGGCTAGTGATGTATGGTGTACAAATGTGTCTTGGAACTTTTGCTTAATTTAGAAGCTTGTCTCAAGACAACACGTTTTCACACATGTTTTTTTATCTGTTTGTAAGACTATTCTTTAAACGTTTGTAATGCATGTTTGGTTAACCTATACTAAGGTAGTTGAACTACTTCGGTTATTTTAGTACTTACATTGTTGAAGATGTGTTGTATTATTTATCACTACTGTCCTATCCGTGTGGACTACTTCATCGGACATTAGACAAACCATCTTTGTGTTTTCTTGGTTTTAACAACCGTCACCCCCACGTGGAATACTCTGTTGGACAGTGTACGCATTTTCCCTTGAGCTTTTGTTTTCACAATTGTCACATCTGCTATGGACTATTCTACTAGATGCTGAGCAAACCCTTGTTGTTGTTCGCGTGTGTTTCTTCTTGGATTGGGACTATTCCCTCTTATCAAGAGGCTCACTTCATTTCCCCCTTTTGATAGTAAGAGAACCCAGACATAGAGTTATAGTACGCACTCACCAGGCATACCCACCTCGCTTTCTTGAAGTTACAAGCATAACACTCTCATGTGATGAACAATAAGAGCTAAGGAAAATCTCTAAGATAATGGCAACCGGGCCATCATATCGGATGGGACTCCTACACCAAACGGTGTGAGGTCTAGTTGGAACTTCATATCAGGGAGATCCCCTGAATGTTGGCGGGTCCAACACCATCAACACCTTCATTAGATCTTCTGTTGTCATTTCCTTTGTAATGTTGAAGGCCACCAATGCTACTAGGAACAATTGTATTGTTCCTAGTGTCTTTCTGTCGAGAATCTCCCATTTTTCATCTATCATACTCGTCAACTTCTTTGTTTTTCCACTCAATTGTAGGTAAATATATTTTTGATACACATAGTACTCCATTTGCATCTTCCATAGCTAGTAGTTTTGGCCATTGAATTTCTCAACCCTAAACCTACCATCTTCTACCATTTCTCCCATTTAAACTAGGAACCCTTCTTTCCTGTGAGTTTATTAGCCAATAGACCTTTGACTCTAATATCAATTGTTAGAAATTAAATAATAAAGCAATGAAACATGTAAAATATTGAGGAAATACAAACACAAAAAAGAATAAAACAAGAGAGACACAAATATATGTGGTTCACCCAAGTTGGTCTACGTCCATGGAGAAATAGCTCGTACTTCCTTTTATATTATCCAACAAACTGAATGGATACAACCTACAACAAATCCATTATAACTTCCTCTTCATTCTCACACAGTCTCCTGTCTTTTTCTCACACAAAATGATACACAATTGTAATACAATTCCCTTATATAAACTAAAGATTGTCTTATAGGGAAAAAAACCCTAAATTAACATAACTTCTACCGTCATATATTTTGTCTAATGAACGGGTCAAATTGACTATGAAATTACAATATTTCACAAGGCAATTTTTCTTTAAAATTTTCTTTCGGGGGGACTGCCCCTGAACCCTGTCCAGGGGGGACTAAAAGGGTGTTGTTGCCCCCTCTGGAAACAATAGTAGGGGAGAAAGCCCCTCCACTCTCTCCTATCAGGGAATGGGATCCAAATGTGGTTGAAACAAGACCTCTAAATCAAGAAGATAATCATGCTCCACACCCAACAAGGGATGTGGTAGCATGCCCCCATAATGTTTTGAATGTTTATGTGTGAAAGGCATGAAGGAGCCATCTATTCCATTGTCTCACGCTTAGTGCCATCCATCACTTCACTCGCAAGTCTAGTTATTTGATGTATTCAAACACAAATAGATGAATTCTCACATTCCTTGAGGTGATCTACCCTCTTAGCTTGACTGGTTCTCTATTGAAGCTCATTACGGGGTAATTTAATGACTTTCAAGTGAGAAATTTTTTAGTATCTTGTAGCTTAAACATTTTATTATGCACCACCATCCTGGGAGCTTTATGTTTAGTTTCATGCTTTAGACCATATGTATGGGGTCAAGACTTCGAAAATTCACTCATGGAAAAGACACCTTATTTATCCCTCTCATGGATGTGATGGTTATACTCCTAAACCAAATTGAGAGAACTTTCGTATGTTCAAGGCACTAGTCTAGGGGGCTTCATTGGAAAAGCCAACAAGTGGCGATTGTTTCCTTCACCCCCATGGCATCTACCATCTTCTGCAAATCGTTTTGGGTGTCTCTTCATCCTTAGTCAGTGGGAAAATATTGTTTGGTCAAACTCTCAATCAATAGACTCACCAAGTCAGGTCTAGCATTCAACTTACAAATAATTTCAGCACTCAACAACTTAGGTTCGAATACACTCTTTCTATGTCATTTCTTAGTTTTATCATAATCAATGTTTTGGTGTCAGCTAGTTTTACAAGCTCAGGTGAGGGATTTGTACTCTCCCATGAATATGTATCTCTTCCCTATCTTAAGTATGTTGATCTGTGTTATATAGAGGAGATTGTCTGGCTTATTTTATCTGAAAGGACTCCCCATGGGCCCATATCCCTCACAAGCATATTTTTCTCTCATGATTATGTTGTAAACCTAGGGGAACCTTGACTCCCTCTGGGCATGTTTCTCACTCATAAAAAACAACATGCCATGTCAGAGAACTCTAGTTTTCCATGGGGTGGCTTGCTACCATGAATGAGGGGAACGAGGGTGCACTCGGGCACATGTGAGGGTGGAAAGTTCTACTAAATGGTTTTGGAGCTTACTTCTCAACCTAAGAGGAACTTGCTCATATGGAATGAGAATTGGCTAATTAAAGATGTACCCTCATGGACACAAAAGCACTTGCAAAAGTTGTTAATTGCTTTCTAATGTCGGGCACACATGAGAGCATTATAATCAATATGTTTACACGATGTACATTTACTAGAAACTCAAGTTCATTCTTGGTAGGGTATTGGTGGATAGAAATGAAAGAAAGGAGGACATCTTCCTCTCTTTGGATCACATGTAGCGACAAATGATAGTTTTGGATCATCGGCTGGGGTGCATTAAGAAACATATAGGCATTCCTCTTGATTTTGGTTTCTCTCTGGGCAACAACAAGGAGTTTATACCTATTGAAGCCACACATTCAAATAATTCCTCTTAATTTGACTCTTCCTCTCTTGTTATTAGTTTTCTATATTTTAGTCTTGTATTTTTTAGTCTTTAAAGGGACCAAGAGGTCTTACATTTAGTATATGTATTTTGGGTTTTGTATCTCTATGTACACTCTTGCTTTCTACTCTTTTGAAAGTATCAAATTCTAGGTATGGTTAGGTTTTCCTAGAGACCAACTATGTCAAAATTCAAGGACTTAGAATATACTCCTTGGTTTTAAGGCAATACAAATCATTTACTTCACAAAAAGAAAAAAAATTGCAAGAAATGGGGTTCCCTTGGACTTTTCTATGATTCCTTGAAGTTCAGAAATGAAAAAAAGATTGGATCTGATCAAATGGCAAGGAAAGCATGATTTTTTTGAAAAAATATATTATACCAATTAAACAAAAATGCAATAAAACAGGGTGGTATCCTAAAATTGAGAAAAAAACATAGGTGTGTTGAGTGCTCTAACAAAAAAAAAGTGCAATGTCAATGAGCAAAGACTGGGAATTGCAAAGCTCAAGACGTAATCATGGCTTGCAATTTGAAACATCATGTTTATGTTCTTCATTTTGTAGGTAATTTAATTTCATTTCCCTTATTACCTCTATTTTGAGATTCAATTATGTATTATCATAGAAACAATTTTATTCTTCTATAAGTATATCTCTCTTCCAACAAAGTGAATTATTCATATATCTCCACATGGTTTCTATTCAATATTCAATTTATTTAATATTCAAGGTAAATGCTAGGAGAGCAAGGGCTAATAAAAAATTTAAAACTAAGAGAAGCATCCAAACACTATTAAGAAGGAATTGGTTGACAAATATATATCAACATAAATATATGTAAAAGTTGAAAGGTCATGTACCTAATTCACTTTATTGTGTTTCTAGATCCATTCTTCATCTTCTAGTTGGTTGGTTCTTAAGTCAATGCCTATCGTTAAGACACTCATTACCTACCAACTTCACCCGAGGTGGAAGAGTGCTGTAGTTTGATATCAAATTCCAATGGAGTGGAACAGCCCCCTTTCCTTCCTTTTTATTATTATATTATTATGATTTTGGAATAAGACCTGCATTTCATGATGGAGGAAACCTTCAAATACAAGATATCTCTATTACTTTGAGTCCACGGTTTTACAAGTTCAAGGCAACGTAACCACTTTCTTTTCGGAGTTTGATATTTTACCTTTGAAAATTATCTACCTTTTCGGAGTTTGATATTTTACCTTCGAAAATTATCTACCTTTTCGGAGTTGGATATTTGACCTTTTTAAACTCCTACGAGAATTAAAGTTAATATAAATTATAAATTAAATATTAATGAGGTTTTTTAATATATTTTAATTGAGAAATAAAACAACAAGAGTTATTTTTATAAAATACTGATGATGTCAAAAAAGGTTAAATTTAAAGAGAATTTGTGATGTCATAAAAGAGAAAAAAATTAAAATATTATAGTAAAGAGATCAATTTTTTTTAATGAAATATATTTTATGTTTTGAGTAATTAAAGGATAAAAATATATATTATTCAAATAAGAATCAATTTTCACAAGATGTATAGTGAATGTAAGTGTTGGATAATTTTCAAAATACTATGGGATTGTGTTATTTTTGTAATAATAAGAAGATAAAATATGAAAAACATTTTCTCGTGATTTGAGTATAGTCAAATTAAATTATAATTTCAAAATATTTGTCACAATATTAATCTTGGAACACTTCTCTTAATGTTTTTCTAACTTATAAATGACATTTTAAGGAAATCCAAGAATCCTCATAATTTTTGTCCAATAAACCAATTTTGGTGTTGATCATCAATGTTATCATCATTATAAGTAAACAAAACATGGTTAATAAAAAAATAGACTTTCATTTTTATGAGATTGCTTATAAATCTATTCTATAGGTTTTTTTTTTTGAAGAGATATTTTATGATGAGTATTGCCTAAAATCTAACGAAAATTATTGGAATGACATATTTGAGTTGTTAACTCTATAAGGCTAGGCTTTATCAAGATTCTAAATATGTTTTACATTTAAAAATATGCTTAAGTAATGAAAAATAACTATCTAACTAAAAATTAAATCACCAAATTTAGAAAAAAAACAAAACAAAAAAAAACATTTCACTTATATTTAAAAATATTTTTTTTCAAAAGTCTATGGTGTTTTGGATAGATGGTGATTGAGTGCTATGTTAAGGCACTCCTCCATGGGAAGTCACTTTTACTTCCTTGCTCTAATTGGGGTGATATATTAGACATAATGATGATATAGTCTCACTGAAACTAAATAAAATAAAATAATATATATATATTTTGAATAGATTTTATGCATAGATATTATTTCAAATTATTATTTTTATTTCATTTTAAATTAAATTTATTTCTAAATAATAAAAAATATTTTTCTTATATATAATTAGTGGAGTATAAAGAGTATGGTTTTTTTTAAATAATTATTATAGAATCAACTTTTATTCAAAAATAATAAAAGCGTAAATTTTTCCTTAAGCAACATTAAAATTGGGTAGTCTAACTTATAGAGGAAATGGCCTTTTTCATGACATTTTTTTAGTTAATTTTAATCAAAATCCTATAGAGATTTAAAAATTAAGTTTAAATTGTTTTAATTCTACATAACTAGGTGGCCCAAAAGTTTTTCAAGATGCTGAATCATTTATACATTCAAAATATATTTTAAATAACAAAAAAATCAAAATTTTGATCAATTCCGATAAAAAACTATTTCATCTATAACTCAAACTAAACCATATTAAAATATACAAAAATTAAAATTTTCTTTTTTTAATATAATAATAAAAATTAACCTTCGTTTAAAAATAACCACCAATAATAAATTATCATCAATATTAAATCATTTATTTATAATAGACAGTTATCTCTGCATCACAATCAGTATTCAATTACTTAAATTTACACATTTATACCTACCATAACCAGCATGCATTCTCATTCAAACATACAACCTTCCTATATTTAGAAAAAATATTAAAAAAAAAAAAAAAAAATTAAAAACATCCTCGAAACCAATCCGAAGAAAATAAGCATAAAACCTACACACCTTCAACCTCAAAACAGCATGTTCCACGATCTTTTTATCTGTGTGCGTATCATATAGGACCTTTTCTTAAGCCCACAGGAAGCGCCATTGTCTCCATAGACCATGTGATTATTCCTTCAATATCCCTCAATCCAAAACAATTCGGAAAAAAAATTGAGGACTGCGAGTTAAAAAAAGGGGGAATTCCAGATAAGCCTTGAAGAAAACATGTACTTGGCTACAGCGTCTGCTTCGTTGTGATACACGCTAACCACGTTTGAAATGGGGACGCCTAAAATTTGAGATCTGCCAGCATATATAGCAGAGCATTAGCGGAGTCCTTTCTGATATAAATCTGCAATCTGTTGCCTCGCTTCAGATTGGATCGCTGGGATTCGAACGGCAGACATTGATCTCTCTAAGGCTGTGGAAGGAGCAGGGGAAGGTTATTTTCAGGTGGTTTCATAAGCGGATCTACTGAATAGACGATGAAGGCACTCATTTTGGTTGGTGGGTTCGGGACCCGTCTGCGTCCCCTCACTCTCAGCGTTCCCAAGCCCCTCGTCGACTTCGCTAATAAGCCTATGATTTTGCATCAGGTATGAAGCTACTGGGTTTTGATCTCTGTATTTTGATTACCTGGATCAGATTAAAATGTAGAAAAAAAAGTAATTGAACAACACTTTCTGTGCAGATCGAAGCTCTGAAAGCAATTGGAGTTGATGAAGTTGTTTTGGCCATTAATTACCAGCCTGAGGTATAGAGTTGAGCGTGCATAACCCTGTTTGCTCTGCTAATTTGGGTTATGTTGGTTTTCTTCTTTGAGGATTTTACATATATAGCCTAGCAGCGAAATAATTCTGGTGTAATAAATACTTGGGCGTTTTTGGTACTTGATTACGGATTTCTGTTTTGTCATGTTTAATTAGTTGGATGGGGTTTCCAAGGGAAAGATTTGATATAATTGACTGCGGAAAATTGTTGAATGTAGGTGATGCTGAGCTTTTTGAAGGAGTTTGAAGCAAAGGTTGGGATTAAGATCACATGCTCACAGGAGACTGAACCAATGGGCACCGCTGGGCCTTTGGCCCTTGCCAGGGACAAGCTGGATGATGGGTCTGCTGAGCCCTTCTTTGTACTCAACAGTGATGTCATCTGTGAGTACCCTTTGAAGCAGATGCTTGAATTTCACAAAAAGCATGGGGGAGAGGCCTCAATTATGGTCACGAAGGTATGCCTATATGCCTGCTTTCAAGCCTTATTTCATTATGCTGAAAGTTCTAGGTAGTACCCGGATTTTAGCTTTCAGGTTTGGTCTTGCTTTTGAGCCAGCCAGCTTGGGCTTCAAACATAGTTCTATGCTTATTGGTTCAAACATAACTCCATGCTTGTTTAGGTACCCACATTCATGGATTAGGAGTCAGTAGATGCTGATAATATGTATTCTAGTATTTTTTGTAAAATTCTGTTAATTCTCTTGAAAAATATAGTAAAATGGCTTTTCAATCCTGCTAACATGCATTCTAGATGTATTTTGTATGGTCATGCTAATTGTCCTGAAGAATCCAGCAAAATGGCGATTCAATCCTGATAACATGCGTTCTAGTTTTATTTTTGTATGGTCATGTTAATTGTCTTGAAAAATCCAGTAAACTGCTTATTCAATCCTGATGACATGCATTTTAGTTGTATTTTGTATAATCATGTTAATTGTCTTGAAACTCTAGTAAAATCCAGATCTAATCCAGATACCATGCATTGTAGATGATTTTTGTGGAGTCATGTTAATTGTCTTCAAAAATCTAGTGAATTGCCTATTTACAAGGTGTTTATTATGTCTATGAACAATGAGAAAAAATCGTTTTTTGTCATAGGTGGATGAGCCATCAAAGTATGGTGTGGTTATTCTTGATGAAGAAACTGGTCGAGTAGACAGATTTGTGGAGAAGCCTAAGATCTTTGTTGGAAACAAGATCAATGCAGGGATTTATCTTCTGAATCCCAGTGTTCTGAATATGATTGAGCTGAGACCCACTTCAATTGAAAAAGAGGTATTCCCAAAAATAGCCACAAAGAAGCAGCTCTATTCCATGATATTGCCCGGATTCTGGATGGATATAGGGCAACCAAAGGATTATATTTCAGGACTAAGGCTTTACTTAGACTCCCTGAGAAGAAATTTACCCAAGAAATTGTCATTTGGTGCTCACATTATTGGAAATGTGATAGTAGATGAGACTGCTCAGATTGGGGAAGGGTGCTTAATTGGGCCAGATGTTGCAATCGGTCCTGGGTGCGTGATTGAGGCAGGGGTGAGGTTGTCTCGCTGCACGGTCATGAGGGGAGTTAGGATTAAAAAGCATGCTTGTGTTTCTGGGAGCATCATTGGTTGGCATTGTACTGTTGGGCAATGGGCCAGAGTGGAAAACATGACCGTTCTAGGGGAGGATGTGCATGTTTGTGATGAGGTATATAGCAATGGGGGTGTGGTGCTTCCCCATAAGGAAATCAAATCCAGCATCACCAAGCCAGAAATTGTCATGTGACTGTTCAAAGAAATCAGCAAGGAATGCATGCTTGCTTGCTTGGCTGATTACTTTAGTCTTGCCATTTTTATGTGAAGAGGTTGCAGTGGAGAAGATTGTTTTTCTCTTTCATGTTTATCTCGAGAATTGTAGGATATACCGCAGGCTACATAATCTCTGGTTTTGGATTTATGATTTGGTAATCAATGCCATGTAAGTAATTTGTTGCTGCCTATAAGAGATAGCTCTGGCAATCCTATTAGTGAATGAAATTGTTTTTATTTTATCAAATGAAATTTTCTCCATTAGTAAAAAAGTTTTCAATTTTTATCTTTATCTGTATAATGCCTGAATTTGAAATCAAGGAGAAATATACCTGGGAAATATAGCTTGGAAATTTAGTATTTATCTGGATAATGGCTGAATTTGAACTCAAAGAGCAATCTACATGGGAAATATAGCTCGGAAATTTTATCTTCCTCTGAAATATGCTTGAATTTGAACACAATGCCGGCTTATATGATATGCATAGGAAAGATTCTTTGAACTTCCTTTGACTTATTTTCTCTGGTGTATTATCAAACAATGTTGGCTCTGCTTATATGATATATGATATGCATAGGAAAGAGGCTTTTGAACTTCCTTTGACTTATTTTTTTGGAGGATTGCCAAACAATTGTTATTGCGTTTGGTCTAAACATCCATCAAAAAGAGCACCTTGAGACCAAGTCGCTAGATTCCAACCAAACCCTCTCTGCCTCTGTTTAGTTTCACCCTTCATATTTTTGTGTGATTCAGATTTGACTCTGCAGCAAGTGCGCCGATGTCGGCAGATATCATTGAAAAAGTCTTTGCTTCTGTCTCTCATTGTGGTAAAGACGAAAACAGATAACCTTTGGGGTGGTGCCAACATAATAGTTGGTTTTCATTGGCAATTTTATCTCTTACCTTGGCAAAACTGATTATCCAGACCACAACTATTTGAGATGAATTATAAATAATTACTACATTGAATGATGGTAATTTGAGTAGGTTTAATAGTATTTTTTTGGGGAAGCAGTAGAATTTGAATAGGTTTAATAGTTAAAATATATTTTGGTTTTTAGAAATGTAACTAGTTCAAATCTAAAAAATATACACACCTTCGTAAACTCATAGGCTTTATTAACTTACAGTAATTAAACAATTAATTATATAAATTATATTATTAAAAATAAAAAAATAAAAAATGTGTACTCAAATAATTAAATATATAAACCATATTATCAAAAAATGAAAAATACAAAATAAAAATGTTAAACAGTTTTATGATCTTATATAAAAATTTTCAACATTATTCTATAATTCAATTTTTTATATATTTTTAGTTGTTTAACATGGCTCCTCTATATATTCTTTCAACCGACAAAAATGAATGCCCACACCGATTTAGTAAGTTGCGGTATTTAAACAATTAGCTATTATAAACTATGTTATTAGAAATTAGAAATTCACAATAAAATATTAAATCATTTTTATAATTTAATATAGAACTTTCTAATATGACTTAGCCCTTTTAACATTCTTAGTTGCTTAACCTAGCATCACTATGTATTCTCTTTCATGTGGAAAGATGAATGTCCACAAAAGTTTAATACTTTCTTTGGAGTTACTAAGTTTTTGAGGGAAAAAAATTATTATTTTCTATTATGAAAAGCACAATTTCTATAAATTTTTAAGACATCTTTTAGATTAACTTATGTTTTATAGAAATATTCAAAAAAACCTTTTTCCCTACTACCATGGAAAGAAGAGCACCCATAAGGTTGTAAGATTTAATTTTGACATCTAAATTCTCAAATAGTTCAAAAGACCATCCCTTCCCATATTATAGAAAGAATACTACCTACAGGGTTTTAAAATTGATTCTTATTTTTAAGTTATAATGGAGGATCAAACCAAGCAAGGTATTGTCATTGAGGAAATAGAAATCTGAAATATAAAAGTAACAAATAAATTTGAAAGTGCACTAATATCAACTTTGTACAACTCAACAATTCATACCAATTGAAATGCTATGTTGGTGGATGGTCTCCTTAAATCTCTAATGATTAAGCTGACTCTCCAATCTCTCCTCTATGGCCTAAGTGCTCATTGTTATCTTCCAACCTTTGAAGCCTTTATACTCAAACAAGGCAATGTTGACCAGACTTGACATAGTCCCAAATAGGAATTTGTAAATGCTCTCAAACTTTAATAACATGACTAGTGTCTTCACTTTCTTCACAAAATGTTTCATAACAATGATATTTCATGGCTCACTAAAATTAGTTTAGCAGTTATGTTTAGGGTTACAAATTTATGGTGGTGTTTTTAACGACAACAAAAAATCACTTATTTGTGTTATTATTTCTCTATGCACAATATATATTTCTTGAAAAAATCAACATCTTCACAAAACTCTTGGATTTCTTGAGAAATGGAGGTGATTTCTTAGGAGATAGGTTACTCATCACCAATTGATCATTAGAAACTTTTTTTTTTTTTGGGGAATGGGATTTTGCCAAATATAATGCATCAATGTCAAGATACTAGTAATGTATGTTATAAGCAAATATGTACAAAATAAAATTTGTTGATAAGAGCTAAGTGCTTAGTTTGTGTAACAATATTTTAATTAACTTATTTTGAAGTTAAACTTTTGAAATTGTGAACAACATAGAGTTTCCTAATGAATTGTCATAATGTTGGAAAACATTATCAAGGGTTGGTTAGTATTCTCATTCACATTTAGATTTACCAAATGTGGGCTATAGTATGTATATATTATTTTGACCATTACATGTTAGTTCAATATTCTAGTTGGTGTTATCTTCTTGCTCTGTTTGGTAGGCCCTTCTCCTCGTTTTTCGTTAAAAAGTGATTAGGTATGTAAATACTAAATCCAATATGAGGTTGAGCCTTGAGATGTGGATGAGAGATTTTACAGAGTGGCGTTGAATAATTATTACTACTATAAAACTTTGTCATCATTGACTGAGTTCTAGTTTAGAGGTAGGTTGGTATGAGTTAATTTCTAGTATTTTTAATGCATTATGTATATATTTATTTAAAAATTTTCAATGTTTAGAAATTGACCTTGCTCTAATTAAAAAATGGTTATTTTTATTTTTTTTTTAAATGAAAAATAATAGTGGTTTTCTATGTTGGTTCTTTATTTTTATCTTCTCATTATTTCTATTATTAATGTTAGATTAAATTGCTCATTTTAAGGTGCATATAACCACATGTAACAATATGGGAACCATTTACCCCTTGAGTGCATAAGAAGACCTTTTGGAATGAGTTATCCACTGAAATGGTGGTTAGAGAGTCCTAAACTTTATATGAGTTTGAGATATGCAAGTTTCAAATATTTATTCCCCATTCTGAAAATGAATACTTGTACCAAGTTATTGTGGAGTTAAGATTCATAGCTCCCAACTTATCAAAGAAAGATATTTACACATTAAAATACACATCAAACTTTAGAGTGGTTGGAATCACCTCAAAAATAGACCCCTCAATGACCTCAACACTATACCTAGATTTCCTAGAACAAAAAAATTCAAAAAAAGATGTAAATGTTTTCTTGATTATTTAACATTGTGTTACTTTATCAGACTTTAAATGTTACTTTCTTGCTCACATAAATAATGTTATATTTAACAATTTTTTTTTATTATTTAAAATATAATCGTTCGAGATTTGCACATCACCTCTTACTTGTCTACATCCACTCAATAAATGCACTTAGAAATCTACATTAATAAAAATCTAATCACTTATCGTTAAATTTCATTAAACTACACATGAACACAAATCATTATATATATATAATAATATATATATATATATATATAATATATATATATATATATATATAAATCAGTGCTCATAGACTTTGTCAATGCATCTGCAGTATTCTTCAAAGTGTCCACCTTTACCAACACTCGCTTTTCGTCCTCAACCATATCCCTCACAAAGTGATACTAAAGATCAATGTGGTTTGTCTTTGAATGATAAGCAGGGTTCTTTTCCAAGAAAATTTCAGTTTGGCTATCATAGTCTATCCTTATAGCTCATTGTACTAACCCCATACTTGAACACAATCTCTCCAACCAAATTGCTTCCTTGCTTGCATGAGTGGCTTCCATGTATTCTGCCTTTGTAGTTGAAAGTGCCACTACAAATTGTCTCTTACTCATCCAACTGACTGCACCTCCAAATAGGTTAAACACATACCCACTTGTAGATCTTCTTTGATCCAGATCTCCAACCCAGTCTGCATCAATAAAGCCATGGATGTCTAAAACTCTATCCAATCTTGGTCTTCCTTGATAGCACAAAACATAATCACTAGTGCCATGCAAATACCTAAAAACTCGCTTCACGGTTGTCCAATGCTCCTTCCCTGGTTTTGACATAAACCTGCAATGTCTAGTATATTACAGACCATTGCATAAATCAAGCTACCAACTGCACTTGCATATGGAACACGGGACATGTCCTCTTCCTCTTCTTGTGTCTTGGGACACTGTTCAACATATAACTTTACACCTACAGGAATAGGAACCTTCATAGGTTTACTATCCTGCATATTAAACCTTTGCAATATTGTTTCAACATACTTCCTTTGGCTTAACCAAAGTTTCCTCTTTGTCTAATATCGTTTAATTTCCATGCCAAAAATATAGTTTGCAACACCAGTATATTTCATGTTGAATTTGGAGGACAATTGGGTCTTCAAATCCTGGATAATTTCTTTGTCATTTCCAACCAAAAACATATCATCCACATATAATACCAGATAAATAACATGGTCGCCAATTAATTTAAAATACACACAGTGATATTCTTTGCTTCTGGTGAAGCCAAGTCCCTGTACAAATGTATCAAAATTATTATACCACGTCCTTGGTGATTGTTTTAACCCATACAAATACTTTTTTAACTTTCATGCTAGTTCTTTCTTACCCTTCATCGCAAATCCTTCAGGTTGCTTCATGTAGATATCTTCTTCCAGATCCTCGTGAAGAAATGTTGTCTTCACATCCATCTGTTCTACCTCAAAATCAAAAGCAGCAACAACAGATAAAAGTAATATAATAGAAGCTATCTTAGCAACAGGAGAAAAATATCACCAAAATCAATTCCCAACACCTGGGAATAACCTTTTGCTACCAACCGAGTTTTGTATTTCTCCGCCTTTCCTTATGCATTCACATTCTTCTTGAACACCCATTTTTTGCTAATGGGTTTCCTTCCAGCTGTCAAATCCACCAGATCCCAAGCCTCATTTTTGTGCAAAGATTTCATTTCATCAACCATAGCCTCCTTCCAAAGTTTTCCATCCTCTGAATCTACTGCTTCCTTCACAGTTCTGGGATCATCATTGGTAATAGATAAAGAAAAATTTAAACAAAAAGTAGATGGACTATACCTTTCTAACTGCCTTCTTTCTCGAATTGATCTTCTCACAGCCAAAGTTTGTGGCTCTTCATCTTCTGATTCATCTTCTGCTGTAGGGTTTGATTCTTCCTCCTTTAGTTAAAACTCTATCTTCTCAGGTTCCTTTAGTAGGACTTCATGTTTAATAACATATTTCACCTCTCTAAACACAACATCTCGGTTGTACACAACCTTCCTTGTTTCTGGGTTCCAAAGCTTGTAACCTTTTAAACAATCCTTATACCCAATAAAAATGCACTTTTCAGATTTACTATCCAACTTTGTTATTTTCTCCTTTGGAACATGTACATATGCATCACATCCAAATACCCTCATATGTGAAAGAGAAGGTTTCTTACCAATCCATACCTCTTATGGAGTCTTATCCTCCAATGCCGATGAAGGTGATCTGTTGACCAGGTAACATGCAGTCTCCATTGCCTCTGCCCAGAATTCATGTCCTAACCCAACACCACTGAGCATGATTCTTGCCCTTTCCATCAATGTCTTGTTCATTCCTTCTACAAAACCATTTTTCTCAGGTGTGTATGGAGTAGTCTTTTGTCGTGCTATACCACACTTTTTATAGAACTCTTCAAATTCCTTTTTGCAAAACTCTCCATTGTTATCTGTCCTCAAAACATTTATCTTCTTCTCTGTCTGGTTTTCCATCAGAGCCCTAAATTCTTTAAACCTGTCAAAGACTTCAGATTTCTTCTTGAGGAAATATACCGATGTATTCCTTAAGAAGTCATCTATAAATGATACATAGTACACAGGCTTACCCAGTGATGGAACCAACATAGGTCCAAACACATCACTGTGCACAAGCTCTAATATTTGTTTCACCCTCTTACAACCAGAGGGGAAACTCACCCAATTCTGCGTCCCATATACACAATTTTCACAGAGATCAAAATCCACAGAGAATTTAGACATACCTTCTATCATACCATTACAATGAAGTATTCGAAGGCCCTTCTCTCCAATTTATCCAAGCCTTTGATGTCACAGCATGGTCTTTTCTCTAGAGACCACTAGATTTTCTGCTTCACTTTCAGGAACCACAGAACTGTTGCACCCATCAATAACGGTGCTACCTTGAAGCTTGTACAAAGTTCCAATCTGAACTCCCCGCATCAATACCATTTCTCCCTGAACCATCTTGCAGGTATTTTTATCGAACACTATTTTTACACCTGCATCATCCATCTTGCTTGCAGAAATCAAATTTCTAGCCAATGCAGAAATATGTAAAACACCTAGAAGTGTTCTAATCCTTCCACCTTGCAAATTCAACTTGAATTTTTCACGATTAATGATTCTAGCCTGCCTGTCATCCCCTAAGAAGACATCACCACCATCATATTTCTCATACTCGCAGAATCACTCTCTATGGGGAGTGAAGTGAAAGGATGCACCCGAGTCAATCAACCATGCCTCACGATCTACATGTGTACTTGAAGAAGAAGCCAAATACACATCCCCACCTTCATATGAGGTGATTTTCACCTCTATAGAAGGAGCATCATCAGACCCCTTTCATTTCTCAGGAGCTTTAGATTTATAATCCCTTTTGTAGTGCCCTTCCTTTCCGCTTTTCCAACACACCTTTACAGGTTTTCCTAGAGATTTATATCTCCCTCTCGACTTAGATCTCCCGCTTGAGGACTTATTTTTGTTTCTGTTTTGGGACCGTCTTCGTACAGACAAGGCATCACCATTCTGGCCCTCCATATTTTTCTGTGTCATCTCCTCCGACAGCAAGAATGAGACTATTTCATCAAACTACTAGGAAGTTGTATTGCTGCATATTACAACAACCAGACTATCCCATGAATCTAGTAGAGAACAAAATAAACTAATGCACTTATATTCATATGAAATTTTAATATCAATAGATAATAATTGGCTTACCACAGTATTAAATGCGTTCATATGCTCTGTTACCGAGTCTCCATCTTTCATCGTCATGTTATACAACTTTTTCCGTAGGAACAATTTTTTCACCAGAGACTTAGATTGGTACAAAGTCCCTAACTTGTCCCACAAAGCCTTCGTTGTAGCTTCCCTTGATAAATTTAGCAATAAAAAATTTGAGACACACAATCATATTGTGCTTTTTTCCCTCCAATCCAATTCTCTAGTCTTCATTGGACATTGTTGTTGGTTTAGTACCTAGATCTACTGCGATCCACTGACCTTTATCCACCAACAAATTCTCCATCATGAGTTTCCAAAACTCAAAACTCTGACCATTAAATTTCTTGATCTCTATCTTTCCACTGCTCACCATCTTCTTTCACCATAAGAATCGATCCCACAGCTTTCCCACTAAACAGGGTCTACCACAGGCCCGAGAAAAACCCCTCAGTAGGCATCCCCTTGAAGCCAAAATAGCTCTGATTCCAAATGTAGGTTTTAACCGCATACAAAAATTATCTGCATACAAATTTTAAAAACAAAGAACAAACAATGGCAAGAGCGTAAAACATAAAATAATATACACAAATATTTACCGTGGATCCCAAAATCAGGACAACCAACTTGATTTTTCACTATGTTCCTTTCAATGTTACAATACATATATATACATGCTAAAGCATCCATAAACCCCAATCCATTAACCCTGGATTGGAACATAACCATAGTTCCCTTGACCAGATCTACAAAATACCATGGACTAAAGGCCATCATGCCCAAAAACATGTGCAAAATACATGCACAAAGCCATAAGCAGGTCTGCCCACCTAATATAGGTTCAAAACAAAAATTCTTAGGGAGTTGCCTCGGACCCCATGCAAGTGGGCTACTGCCACCCTGCATACCTCCCTGGCAGCGCCTGACGCAACGTACAAGGGACGCTTCCACCCCCTCTAACCCCCCTGCGTGTGGGCTAGTCGTAGAAAGAATATAACACAACCCAACAAGTCTAACATGCTTCATGACAACACTAACTGAGATGGAACTGGGTGATAGGATGCGAAACAAGCTCAAGGATTGCATAGTTGCATAGTTTAGGAATTAGGGGTCAAGACTGGCCTTAATATTGCATAGTGTGTAGTTCAAGGAGGCCAGGGAAAGGTATATGTGCAGTTGAGGTGATCAAGGAGTCAGGTTGAAGGATTGAGGATTGAGGTTGTCCATTCTACAATTCTAGAGGGACATAGGGCTAGGGCTTGTGCAATTGCACATTTTAAGAGTTCAAGGTTGAGGCTTAATGCTTGAGAATTTGCAGTGCGCAGAAGAGGATGATTGGAGGCAAGGGTTGTACAGTTCTAGAGCTAAAGGCTCAAGGTTGAGCACTAAGACTGTGAAGTGTGTAGTTCTAGAGTGTAGGGATTGTGCATTGTGCAGTGCCAAGAGGTAAGGTCTGAGCTTGATGGCTGAGACTGCGTAGTGCACAGTACAGGAAGGATGAGTGACGCCAAGTTGCTCAGGAAGGCACTTTTCTAGATTTGGATAAGTGTGGGATTAGTGAGGCCAAATGAGAAATAACAAGACCTAAACATGATCATAAAATTATAACATTTAACGTTACAACATTGATTACTCAAAACACATGAACAACATGCTTCCCTCAATGTGATGACATTGCGACAAAATTTTCCCAAGTGTGAAAATAAAGTACACTTTGCGACGATAGTGATGACACTTGTGCAACAATGCTTGAAACTTTGGGAAGGAGTGTGATACATGTCTACATGATAAGAATGACTCATTAACACCAAGGTTACCCTTTCAAACAAACCAAAAATACATAAGTACGATGTGTGATGCTTGTCATGCTAAAATATGACACTTCAATTTTCTTCTAACGGGACAAGAATACTTAGATAAAACACGTGATAATTCATACTACTTGTGAAGACAACATGCAGAGTAAATGTAGGCTCCAAAATTTGGATGTAGGCCAAGATTTTGGAGGGTGTTGTAGCAGCAACAAAACTTGGCAATGCACTGGTAGAATTCTAGCATCTTTCCCTTGGTCAAACATTTTGTGCAGGGTCTATTTCCTCAGGGAGTATTGATTCATGATTCAGATTACTTTGTTTTTCCCACTTACACCATGTATAAACATAGTTCCCTTCATTCTTTCTCAGTCGAATGCAATCATAAAGTCAACCATATTACAATGTTTCGAATCAGGAGAAGGGTAATGTTATTTTTGAGCTTTAGATTTTTAGAGTATATTTTCTCATATCTGGTGTTGCTCCACTACCAGCAGGCCTAGACAGTACCCTGACGAAGTCACTTCAGGAACAAAAACATTGCTCCACTATTAGCAATCCTAGACATTACCCCAACAAAATTTCTTGCTTCACCTCCCTCTGTAGGACGCCTTTCTCTTATTTCACCATTTATTTATTTATTTTATATATTATTGTGCATCAACACTTATTCATTTCATGGGGTGGAAGAGGGATCCCAACTTATTGAGATCAAATTATGTTTTTCCTTTAGAGAAGCATATATAAAACCTCTAATATTAGTTTTCTCATTTATATTTTCTCCTTGTCCTTCTCTACTTGATCAGATCGGCACAAAAAACATCGAAATGTAAAGAATTGAGTGTAGGCATGAGGTTTCCTGGATAGACATAGATATCATGGTTCGAAAAAATCTTTCCTTACATAAGGATCATATTTTCTATCAGAACATCATCAACCAAAAGGTGTAACCAAGACGAAGAAGAAGGACTGAAGTTTAGCCAAATGTTGCAGTGTCACAAGACTCTCTTCAATTTGCCACATACATTGGAACTGAAAATGCATTTACACATGCCACTTATTCACATGAATGAAAGAAAATAGAATGAACACAACAAACAAAGAAAAGAACAGACTATGTACATAAGGTATGGGACAACCCTAAACTCCCATTGAAAATATTGTTTCAAATCTTGGCCATTTATAGGAAGAGATTTAGTCTTCCCATCCAAAGATTGGAGACAATAAGTGTGATGGCCAAGCTTCTCACGCAAAAAAAAAATGGTTTGATGCAAAGGGTCTGGAACTTAGTGTGTTTCCCCTTCTCTTCATGGGAAATTTCCCACTTCAGTAAAGGTCACCCACATTGAATTCATTTTACCCTGCATACTTCTTATCAAGCCATCTCTTGATATGGTTCTGGTGAAGAGCAAAAAAATATTTTTATTTCCTTCCTTCTTATTGTAGCTTAAGGAGATTGTTTGTCCTACTTTGAACCAAGAGACAAGGCTTACCCTGAGATTCTTATGAAAGTTGAAGGGAAGGTAGGTAAATGTTCAGAAGCAGGAGGGCTTCTTTTCCACACACCAGGAAGTAAGGAGAAGTATTCAAAGAAAGTTTAGGTGTGGCATGGTCAGTCTATAAGGAATTCACCAAAGCAGTTTGTCATTTCCTTTGTTCAGAGAATACCATATTTTTAATGTTGCAGATAAGGTTCTTATTAGTTGATTCAACAAGGTTGTTTCCTTACAGGTATTAGTTAACTGAATGTTTCAATACAATTTCATTTTCCAAGGCAAAATCATAAATTTTTAGCAATGAAAAATACATTGCATTATAAAAAACAAGTGAAGTCGGAACTTCAAACTTGGTAATAATATTTTGCTTGAGGAAGTTGATGACTTCCTGATCATTCACTTGCTTGAGGGGAAATTCTTTTGTCCACTGCGTGAAGTAATATGTATCATTAAGAATATATTGGATTTGCTTCGATGAGTGTAGAAATATCTCACATATAACATCTAAGGCCCATTGTTGGAATGGTTCTTCTACAACGGTGGGTTATAATGGGGCAACTGACTTATTTTCTTGTCTAGCGCATTTTTGACAAATCAGACACTTATGAGCATAAGCGTGAGCATATTTGAAAAGTGTGGGCCAATAGAAACCAACCCACATAACTTTGTGTGTCATAGTGTCACTCGCGAAATGTCCTTTGATTGGTCCACATTGGAGGTCATGTAGTACCCTTTTCGAATATGGTGCTTCCAAGCATATAAGCAGGACTTTGTTATAACTTTTAAAAATCACTCTATGTGCCAATTGATAAGATAGATCATTTAGTCTAATTGCCCTCTTCTTTCTCGCTGAAAAATCATAGAGTTGAGTACTATTCTCAAGATACTATCGCATGCTTGTGTACCAAGTGGTTGGCATGTCAGTGGGGATAACTTGTTCGATAGTATACATTTCAATCTCTTGCTCCCATCCAGAAAAGTCACCTTTTGTGCATTTGTCGCTTCTACTGCTAGCTGGCATAGACCATGGCCCTTGATAGTGTGAACTAGTTTGAACTCAAGATCATACTCTTGTAACCTAGTCATCAAGTTCACTCTTCTTTCACCTAGCTCTTGTTGAAAAAACATCAACTTGACAGTTTGGCGTGGCACAAAGATAATACAATTATTCTTTCCAATTCTTAGTGATGTATATGAAAAGTGGAACAATGTTATCAGGCAATTTTACATGACTATTAAATGATATTTAGAAAGTCACAAGTTGGAAACATATGGCACATACATCATTCCTATGATAATGACATGAGAGCCATATAACCTGAAGTTCTATAGTTGGTTAATTTATGAAGACGTGGTGTGTGTCACGGGTTGAGGAGCACATCATGATTAGCAACTAAGAGGAGGTAGTTGACATTTTCTTTGGCTCTTGAGGAGAAATCAAGCTCAAAGGCTCTCTAGAACCCTATTCTAGTGCTCACAACTACTAAGGATAATTGTTGCCAACCAATTCTATGGAAGATAAAAATAGCTAGTCATAGGTATGAGCAATATTTTGGCCATCAACCTCTGATATTCCTCTTTGCAAATTTTGGATTCATTTGATATGTTAAATAGGGTGTAGGATTTAATCTTACTCAATTTTTCCCCTTTCATTACTCCCTGCATTTTTTGTTGTCATGCATGCATGAGATATAGTGTTTCATTTTAATTTCTTCACTTTTTAATGCACCTACTCACATTGATATATAGGCCACTATTATTTTGTGATCACTCATGGTTTAAAATCTCTTCACATGACCTAAGTATGATTGATATTGCTTCAAAAAATGTTACATGCAGTGGAGGCACTCATGCCTTTAAAACTTGACTAAGTCATCAATCATGGGTTTTATTTTTCTCATACATATGTACATAACAACCACACCATGAACCACAACCCAAAATATTTTGGTTGAGTTTGTCGCTGTGATTGAAAAATGCAAAGGCAAACTACATGAGCTTCATACTTTTTTTATCAACCCATATTTCACATCACAGGGGTGGGTATATGGTTTCACATTACATATGTAGCGACATTTTTCCACAGACTCACCCCTTCAAGCTTGTGTTACGACACCAGTTCATGTGGTGTTGTTAGGCCCCTATACTACTAGTGTAACCCCTTATTGTTATTATTACAACCCCCTTATTATATTGATGTACCCATGTAGTGCCCATATTGTTACTATTGTACCCCATAGAAGCCCACTATTGTTAATT
>APFE031336394.1:37978-62821 GCA_000404065.3 Pinus taeda | reverse complement strand
TTGGAGGAAGGAGGATGCTACTTCAGCAGAGGTAGTGGATGCCACTGTTTATCGACAGTTGGTGGGGTTGCTTATGTATCTAGTCGATACACGACCCGATATATGCTATGCTATTAACCAGCTTTCACAAGCTATGGTTAAGCCAACCAAGCTCTTCTGGAAGGCAGGCAAGCATGTATTGCGTTATATTAGAGGCACATCGGGATATGGATTGTGGTACAGACAGGAGGATGAGATGAAGCTATGTGGCTTCACGGATGCAGATTGGGCAGGGAGCCCAACGGACAAAAAGAGCACATCTAGAGGGATCTTCAGTATCGGATCGACAACAGTTTCTTGGTACAACAGGAAGCAGAGATCCGTGGCACTCAGTTCAGCGGACGCCGAGTATATGGCAGCAAGCTTGGCTGCATGCGAGGCTATATGGATGAGGAAGATCCTAGTCGGGTTGTTCGGGTCTCATTTGGATCCTACTGTGATTTACTGTGATAATCAGAGTTGCATTAAACTCTCGGCTAATTGTATTTCATGATAGATCTAAACATATTGACATCGGGTACCATCATATCAGAGATTGTGTGCAGCGGAGGATCATGTTACTTTCGTTCATTCCAACGGAGGATCAGGATGCTGATATTCTGACGAAGGCTCTCACCAGGAGCAAATTCGAGTACCACCGAGGCAGGATAGGGGTTGCTGATAATCCATATCTTGTCGAGAGGAAGTGTTGAGATTGCAACAAGATGATGGAGCTTAGTGAAAAGAGTCGCCTTCACTAAGTGGGCCCGCAGGCTATTTTTGGCGCAAGTCTATTTTTAGACTATGTCTATTTTTAGACATATGGATCATGTCTATGGATTGCAGGTTGCTGTTTATGGATGATTGATCAAGTTGGAAAAATAGATGGACTTCTATTTTTGATGAAAGTGTGAGTGATCACAGTGTGAGTGATCAAGTCTATTTTTAGACTGGCTGTCAAAAATAGAAAAGTCAAATATTATTATCTCACAATAATATTTGGACTATAAACTTGTCTTATTCTCTTGGAGCACTTCAGTTCGAGCTACGGATGTGGCACATGCAATTGCATGAAGGAAATACGTGGTTCTTATGGGTTATTTGAATATTTGCATGCATGACTTCAGTTAGAACTCAAGTGAGTTGAGTTTAGTGGACTGGAGGTGCAGTTGATGGAGTTGTGTTCAGTTTAGCTTTGTTAAACTGGTTGTATTTAGTCTAACTGGCGAATAGACTAGAGATGAGTTGGGTGAATTAGTTATTAATTAATTCACAAGTTATTAACTCATAATACAACTAATGAATACATCAGTTAACTCAGTTGCATGTCAGTGCATGTTCAGTTCAGCAGGGACAGGTGTTAGAGAATCAGATTGCTATCAGTTGTGACTATAGTGTTGCACCAGATCTTGCACAAATCAGGGGATTGAGTATGCCAATGATTTTTCCCACATTGTAGCTTGTTCTCACGTGATTTAGCCAAGGAAAGACGTGGATGCCTTGGAATTATCACCGGTTCTTATGCAGGTATTGAGCAGCGGAGGCAGGCAAGCAGCAGAAGAGATTTTGAGCCAGTGATTGGTTCAGATCTGAGCTGTATTGTGTGTAACAGGTGGAGCTGGTACTGGATTGCTTGTGATAAGCATTGTACTTTTTAATGTTACATGACTCAATCATTAATATACAGATAGTTGGGGTTTTTAGCGAGATGCTTTCCCCGGGATACATACTGTGTTAATGTGTGAATGCTCTTGATGTTTTATTGTTATTGATGCTGCTATATTGACGATCAACGTAGAGGAGCTTATGTATTGTGTATGTTCTGCAATAGTACATGATCAGGATAATCTCTGTTGAATATGTGTTAAATTATTCAAAATTTCTACAGTTACTTGGTTTCGTAGTTACTAAGGACGAAATTCGACTCAACCCATGTAAGGTTCAGGCAGTCATCGACATGCCTCCACCTTCCAATTTGCTTTAGATTCAGAAACTCCAAGGGAAAGCAAACTTTCTAAGGAGGTTTATTCCAAATTACGCCGAACTTGCTAAAGGTTATTCGCGTCTTTTGAAAAACGAAGTACCCTTCAACTGGGATCAAGTTCTCCAAGATTCCTTTGATGCTTTATAGGTTCCCTAGTCAAATCATCATTAATGTATGCTCTTGACTATCAAAAATACTTTAACCTGTATCTCACCACTATAGATACAACCATCGCCATGGTTTTAGTACAAGAAGACAATGGGATAGAATATCCTGTGTATTATTTAAGCCGCAACTTAAATGATACAGAAAGAAAGTACTCCTATGTGGAAAAGCTGGCTTTAGTAGCTATTCAAGTAGTACAGAGATTTCGGCACTATATACTTTTTCGCAAAACTACCATTTTGTCAGATTGCAACCCTATGACTTACATTATGTCGCGTCAATTGCTAGGGGAAAAATATTCCAAATGGATAGCCATTTTGCAAGAGTTTGATCTGGAATTCACAAAATCCAAATCAAAGAAATTTCTAGTCTTCGTGGAGTTACTTTGTGACCTCCAATCGTTGTCCAACAATTTAACATCTAAAGCATCAATCATGGATGAAACTATGTTTCTGATATCATCAAGCGACCCGTGGTACGGAGATATACTAATCTATCTCCAAACCCAAACATTTAGGCCTAACACCTCTCGCTCTGAACAACGACGTACTCGATACCAAGAAAAAGACTACATGATCGTCGATGAGTAGTTATTGTTGGGCCATTCGCTAAATGGGGCATAGTTCATGACATGTAACCCCACCTCGGTCGGGGGGCATAGGTATATCATAGTCGCTGTCAACTATTTTACCAAATCGGCTGAGGTGATGCCTACATTAAACAAAAGCGGTGAAACAATTGTTCTTTTCTTTTTTAATCATGTAGTCTCTAGATTCAGTGTTCCACACACTATAGTCACAAATCATGGATCGCATTTTTGCAATCACATGATGGTTGAATTGACTACCAAATTAGGACTGTCCCACGACAGTTCTACTCCATATTATCTGCAGGCTAACAGACAAGTTGAGGCCATCAACAAAGTCCTGATGCGCATGTTGCAAAGGATGATTGGAGTCCACAAACGTAATTGGCATTTAATATTGTACTCAGCTCTGTGGGCATATAGGACATCGATAAGAAATGTGACCAGGTTTACGTCCTTTCAGTTGGTGTATGGTCTGGAAGCTTTCTTACCCATTCAGTGCGAAATTTCATCCCTCAAGCTCGCAATCAATCTACTTCCCGAAACTTCGGAGGAAGAGGCCCGTTTCTTGGAATTAATCCACCTGGATGAAACCCGTCGTGACGCTGCACTTGCTAACAAAGCACATAAGAAATGTGTCAAAGCGCAATTTGACAAGAATGTCAAACCTCGTGTTTTCTCAGAAGGCGACTTAGTCTTGCTTTACGATCAGGACTCCGATAAATTGGGAGCAGGTAAGTTCAAACCATTATGGATGGGCCCCTATATTATTAAACGAGTATTAGCAAAAGGAGCCTATGAGCTGTTAGATTAAGATGGGATTCCACTGTCACAACCCCGAAATGGGTTGTATCTTAAGCGTTACTATGCTTGATTAAGTGTAGTAATCTCTTTATAGATATGCTTTTGTTACATTTTTGTTTTCATTAAGAGTTTTCATTTTGGTTAGGTAATCCACTTTTCATTTGTTGTAGATGTCGAACCTTTTGGAAACATTCGTTGGGTATGCCGACAGAGCTAGTCGTAGTACACGGAACCTATGTTCTGCAGCCTGGGCCTTTTTTGATCCAAGTGGCGAGTTAGTGAGTTTCAGGGGTATATGTATTGGTCAATCAATGAACAACATTGTTGATTACAACGCATTGATGGAGCTTCTCTTTGATGCCATTTCACATGGCATACGCTGACTTGTTGTTAGGCTAGATTCGCAACTCATCATTCTATAGCTTACTGGCATCTATTCCATTCGGAACCCAACTATCTATCGTATGTTCCTACGAGTCAGGATTTTGGAAAGGCATTTTGATTCCATTCAATATCAACACATTTCCATAAACTTAAACACATTAACTGATTTATTAGCAAATTATGTGTTAGATAGACATTTGCATCATTTGTAAAGAAAAGCATTTCAAATTAACATTTGCATCAGGATCACATAACTTAACCAAGATAAAACTCCGAAAATCAAAAATATATAACTGTTTATAGTTTTTACAAAATGTTTTGTGTCCGAGACAAAATTGGTCACACGAACAAGAAACTCAAAAATGAATGCAGGAAAGCATCCTAGGCTAATGATGCTGGTGATAACATGTCATCGTCTATGCGATCATACGCAAAATCCTAGTCCATCGACTCGGCATGCCTGTAGTATGGCGATGTAACCTCAGAGGTAACTCGTCAGTCCTCACATCTTGAATACCAAGAGTGAGGCCCTCGACCTGATCCTGAAACACTACCAGGGTCTCTACTATGTGCAGATCGTGAAGGACAGCCCTCCCTACAACCTCTCCTACTGGAACATCAGCTGTCGCCCTTGGGCATGCTGCTGGTCACACTGGCCCAACATCTGCACAAATATATGAGTTTGATTAGTCTTTTGATAACATTTAAGAAACACTAAAACATTATAAAACTAATAAACAAAGATATTGTGAAATCATCTTACCCATAAAACTCCACTGCTCCCCAGCCGGTAACACCAAATCCGGGTCACCTCAGAAATCCATCCCAATGTATGGATACTCTACAATACCATCTCCTGACAATTGAACCACTCAAAGAAGGCATTGGAGAAAGAAATCTGTGAATGACCAGCATGTCTGGCCATGAGATCAACCCATCTCTGCATCTGTGGTTCCCTCGGTGCTGGCAATCCTAATGAAATGTATTGTGGCTGGATTAGTGGAATCCTCTCCAAGGCGAAAGCAGACAAAATGGAACCGTAGCCAAAGTTCTTGGATCTTCCATTCTTTACCTTGGAGAGTTGTTCTTTTATAACCAGAAGTATCGCCTCACACCAATTGAATACCTTTGGTTCCAGGCATTCCAGGGCGTACTGCATATAAGATCTATTGGCCAAATGAAGAGCTACACTACCAGCCAATCTAGCAAAGGTGAACAAAATGGTCCTCAAGGACCGATCAGTGACATCTTGGATATTGATCTTGCCGTCCCTGGTAGGCTGAGATCCATCTCTACAAAACTGGCGAATATAATCCCTCACAGATTCACCCCCACGGGCGGATCCTGATAGGGAGAGAGGGGCACCACGCCTCAAAAACCCCGTCAAAAAGTAGATATCCTTAACTGCCAATGGAATGGATTTGCCTCTAATCTGGAATGCTTGGTTGATCGGATCCCATGCATTGAGAAAACATTGCAACAAACTAATTTGTTGCCTCATGCTAGATATGCGGAAGAATTTGAGCAAACCATTGTTTCATAATGCAGTAATTGTGCCCTGTTCGTGTAAGTAAATCATGTCCTCTTCTTCATGTTCACGTTCATGCCATGTGACGACCATCTTGATCTGATAAATCCCTAAAAAACAAACAAAAAATAAATTAGGATCCTGATTTGAGCAAAAATAGGCAAAAAATTCATGAAAAATCATTGTATAAAGTTTCCCTTCTACGCCCATCGCACCCTGCCTATGCACAGGGTGAGATGCATACTGACTGGCCAGTATCCAGCTCAATATGCCTCACACCTTTCGATGTAGGCCAGGTGTGATGGAGGAAGAACGAATTATTCAAACCCCAAAGGCCCAGAAATAAGGAAAAGGTTGCTCAAAATCAAAAGAGGATGGAATGAAAATGAAGAGCTCAGGGTTAGCTCCTACTTGGTCCTGATGGCACGGAGAATAGTCCACCAAATCTCCCGAAATCAACTGATGAAATTTGAGGGGGAAAACCACTCCAGAGCTCCAAAATCCCAAATTCGAAATAAAATGGTAAAAATGAGAGGTAAAACTACTTTTTTATGTTACTATTCACGTAATCCAAGTAAAACGTTAGTTTTTAATTCATTTTTTGGGCATATATATGTATTTCTAATCAATTTAATGGAGTATTTGAGCAGTTTGAATGACCAATGAAAGAGTCTAACGTGTTAAATGGAAGATTGAATATCTTTGACCAAAATCATGAGCAATGTTTCCACAAGGTTCAAGTTCATTAAAAAATGAACCTGCCACTGAGCATAGTTTCTCCCGATTTAAGCTCATTAAAAAATGAATCCACCTTCAGTAAATGACCTCTGTGATTGCTATGCTATCAGCCTTTTGAACCTTGGTTGTGTTCTTCCATCACCTCCATTCTTCTAACCAGTCATACGCTTCCACTTGAATGTTTACCCGTTTGAGGAACAACTACAACGAGTGGTTCTGTTAGCCACCTCTTCACAATGCCGTGTTTTGAGAAGTTCCAAACTTACTTGGAACTAGTTTCTACCCAAAAACACCACTTGTTCCTCAAAAAATGAGTCTCTTTTAAGCTCTTTTTAGACTCGCTAAATATGAAAAGATTTTCGAGCTATTGGCCTTTCCAGCTCGTTAAAGTAAAGGGAAGCACCATCCCTCCTGTGCATTTTAATCTTTTGGGACCTGAGGGATTATCAAACAAAAGATCGAGCGCTTGTCTTTTTAAAGCGATCAAATAGTCATCCCTTTCATATTATTTTATACTTTTTCGGACTTAAGGAATTATGCTATGAAAAAGGACCACTGGAGTTTCCTTTTCGTCTCTTTTCAAACTCGCTAAACATGAAAAGGACCGAGTTATCCTTGTCGTTAAACTCATTAAAACAATAGCGACAAACTTGTCCATATAAACAAGAACGAGTTTCACTATTGCTAGGCTCGCTAAAACATAGAGACAGGTTTGCCTGAAGGGAAAATTATAGAACAAGCATATGTTATCCTCCTCAAGCTTGACAAAAATAAAGAGGTACTGGTCAGCAATGACTGGGGAAAAAAGGGAAGAAAACTTGAATAACTTCATTGGGAGCAGGTCGCTCTTGAACATGACACTTTCACTCCATCACCATGATTGAGTCGGGTGGGTTATTTCGTTCACCGATCATATCACCATTGGTCCTTCGTACCATCCATTTTGGTGTTAACACTACCAATTCATTTTAGTGTCGCCGATATGTTCAAGAGAAGTCATTCAAAGAATTCACCACCCAGCTAACGCCTCATCCATTGCAATACCTTCACCCTCTATTTTTCATGACCGCCATTCCTGAACCTTATATCATCATATCGTTTTCACCTCCAGAAAAATCATTTCCTCTATTTCATGTCGTAGATGTGGGATAAATTAAGACCCTCCTACGACGGGTCACTTCTTGTCGACAACAGCTCATTATCTAAGAAGTTGAATTAAAAATAACCCTTTTAGTACTTTGAAGCTTACATGCCTCAATGGAAAGTTTCTCACTTCCGGCGACAAGTTTACATCAATGGCCTTCGACCAAAATATTTTACGTGGTGTTCGACATCGGCTCATATATTCACACCACGTGAATTTTACTATAGTATCTTAAGGTTCATTATCATTATCAATGATTCCTCTCGTGCCTGTTAACAACTTACATCATTGGCTGGTAATCAGGCAATGTCTTTCCATGTTCGACTCCAGAACATCTTTTCACATGGATCAAATTGTACATCAGGCGAAGATTGAACAAGTTCGAAGACCCCAGATCTAGTTTCATCCATTTGGGCTATGATATATTCAGGAAAATAAAAACATCGAATGTACACAGAAACTACACAGATGATCATCCAAGCTAAGGGATGATGACTCTACATATAACTAATCACCAATCTGCAACTGCAGATGGTTATCTGTTCCATGTACATGAAAATGAATTTATAAAACTGAGCATGGGAATGCCCACCTCAGCTAGACCATGAAAATAATATGATTATGATGTATTTTGTTGTATCTTATACAGGTCACCTTCCAGTTCGAATACCTCGAATCTCATGATAAAGCATTTCACACGACATCAGAAGATTTACAACCTCATGCTTTAGGGGGCAACTGTTATAGACATATTTGGGCACTGCAACCTCAATTATATATGTTGATAAACCAACAGCTCTTTAACCCCTAAAAGTGTTGTTTCATACCCTAAAGGATCATGGTCAACTGATTACATCATTTCCTAGAAGTTCCACCTGAAAAACCACTCAGAACTAGCCAAAACTGGACCATACTGATTGCTCCATGGTCAAGGTGCGATGCATACTAGCTGCTACACTAGCCAGGTGTGATGCATACTGAAAGAGCCTTCTATGGGGTGCGATGAGCGAGAATAGACAAATGGCAGAGACAATTTGCTAAGTGGATGCCCAAGGAATCTTCTAGAAACTTCTCATATAACAACTGCCTCTCTGAATTCGCCTAGGGATGAGTAAGAGATCAAAGAAATCTCCAAGTGAAACCAAGAACTATCAGTGGAATGGCACTAATCAGAAAACCAGAGCCGACTCACACCCTTGCAAGACATCTATAAATGGATCCCTCATCTAAGAGATCTAGAGGCTGGAATTTTGTAATTTGTAAGGAAGTGTTGTTGGTTTCTCTTTGAGAAGAGACATTGTATTTTTGGGTGATCTTGCTTTTCATGAGGTGAAGAGGGTTTTGATGCTAGGAGGATGATGTCGGATCGGACAACTGGGTTGTAATCCTCTCTTCTACTATTAATAAAGTTATTTGAGTTTTCCTCCATATAATCGTGTATTTGTGAATGCAATTGTATGGTCAATGTATTTCTGATTCTGCATTGTTTATGGTATTATAGATCGAGATGCTTTGATGGTGTTTTGTTGCTTTACCTCTACAGGTATTCTCTAAAGCAGGACAAGTAGGAGAGGAGTGGCAAGCTCTATCAAGGGAGAGAGGAAACAAGCAAGGAGCTAAGTGGAAGATCCAGGTTGGTCCCCTTTGCTTCTCTCTTATCTATCATATGTAAAGGAAATCACAATTTGCTTTGATAGTTTGTTTCTAAGATAGCTACCCATCGTAGTGGGTCTAGCAAATTGAAAAGACACTAGTTTTCTCGTAAACAGAAGCCCTCCTTGGAAGCATTGTGTTTGGAATTAGAGCTAACAACAATGTTGTATGAGAAACTCAAGTGGCTTTAATGCCTTTAATCTCTATAATTAATCTTCAACCATTGTGCACAAGATATAAAGAAACTAAGAACCTGAGAAAACTATGCTAGCAAAAATGGTCCCTTACACTAACAAACTAGGTTCAACTAGTAGGAAGCTTACAAACAATTAATTCTTAGCTCACAATGTGAAATTCTCAACTTAGAACATGGAAATTCTTAATTCAATAATCCAAAATTGTAGAAAATTAAGTACTTCTAGAAAACTAAACACAATATTGCACCATCGTGACAAAATCAAGTTTAACCCTTATCAAACTTTGAAAATATTGAAAAATTTATAACGATTTGAAAATACAACAACCAAAGCTAAGAATTAATGTGATGAGGTATGAACAATGGTTCTGAGTGATTCTTATGAATTTTATATCAAAAATAGATTTCCACTGTAGTGTTTTTGGTAAATTTTTGACACTAAATGATTCATATTAAGAAACATTTTGGTGCGTCAATGATCATTTCCAAAAATAATTTCTATGTGGGCTTCAAAGAATGGGTAATTGTATGATTTCAAATTCTATGCAAAATATAGTCATCAATGAGTCAAGAGACTTTGGAGGATGAAAGTTTGAAATCATTGTGATGGACAT
Organism: Pinus taeda; assembly: GCA_000404065.3. Lineage (NCBI taxonomy): Eukaryota > Viridiplantae > Streptophyta > Pinopsida > Pinales > Pinaceae > Pinus > Pinus taeda. The sequence continues at coordinate 53,007 of APFE031336394.1, read as the reverse complement.
TTTCGTCCATGTTTCAAACTTTTAATCCCTATGACATAGAAGTTTAAATTCGGTCCACTGTTAGTTATTAATGATGATAATTTCTTGCCAACATAACTTTTAGCTTTCGTGAATATTGCATTTTCTAACTTTATATCAATGCATATTATAACTTTTCAATTGTTTCACTTTTAAAGTTTCTAACAATGCAAAGATGAAAGTCCCATCAACAATTAATGCAAATAAAAAATATGTTGCTAATAAAAGTTTGAAATGTCTTCGATGAACAAAAGAAGACTAATTCAAAGAACTAAAAAGATAGTTTTTTGGGTTTTCTTGAGCCCAACCATTAGGTGAAAAATGATTAAATAATATGAAAATCCACCAAAATTAGGAAGAAAAAAAAATGGAAAATAAAAGTAGGATGTGTTGTGTACTCAACGCACCATTTTCAAAGGGTATGAGAAACACACCACCCACTAGATATGTGGACAAAATTTAGTTCCTAGACATAGAAATAATGAAAGAGAAGTGCGGGAGTATATGGTGTGAAAGGATGAGGGTTCACTCATCTAGCAAGAAAAAAATTTAAGTTTCTTAAGTCAAGTGTACTTCCTGGTAAATTTGCAGATACGATGGGATTTAACATGACTTCTATGGGAAGCTTCAATGAATTAAGGTATAGACTAATGGTGTCAAGTGGGAACATAAGAAACACCAAATCCTAGTTTTTCCTTTTCTAGATATATAGGTATCTCTCATCAAGCCTTTTTTTTTGGGGGGCGGTGGGTCATACAAGTTTTGAGGGTTCTCTTAGGAGGCCTTATGAATTTCTAGCACTAGGGCTTTACCTTCTACCCCTTGGGTATGTGAAGAGTTGGGTTCTCACACTCAACAAATGCAAGGTTCATCTTAAGACAGTCATAGAAATACCATTGAAGAGAATATCTCATCCCCCCCTCCACACACACAACATACTCACTCACACACACACATGCCTTGCTAGTAATAAAAAAGTATTAACTCAAACCTTCCAACCTCATCTTTATTTAAACGAGTTAAGGTGAAGCCATTCCATTGTCTTCCACAATATTTTGTATACAATTCAAAGGAAAAGCACTTATGTGTTATGGCCACTAAGATAAACCTACCAAACAAAGTCAACCCAAACAATGCAAGAAAGCACCTAGTAGAAAAATGAGCTATGGAAGTTGCTTCAACATACTACAGGAAGTTCCATGCCGCCTAGAAGCATGGGTCAAATAAATGGAATAAGGGGTAAGGGGAAAAGGGTTAAAAACATATTCTAAATACATAGATTCAAAAATCATGACTTTGATCCCATACATACGGATTCCTTAAATTAAAGACACTAGATACTTCAAGCAAATAAATTTCTATTGGAAAATGAAATTGATAGTAGCTCAACTAGTGGAGGAGCATAGTTCCAAGCAAAACAAAGCCTTAGCTAAGTAGCTAGTGGAAAAATATGAGTTAAACATGTCTTAGTAAAATTGGAATTCCTAGATAAGAAACAAAAACCCTCAGCAAACTCCTTTGGAACATGGATACACTTGGGGAAACTACATATCAAGAAAACTAATTTCTAAAGCTAGAGATGCTAGAATACTCTAACCTAGTAATTATGCATGTTAACTCAAATATTGAAGATGAGGTGTAAAATTTTGCATTGTGTAAACCCAACTCTCTTTTAATTTTTTCCTCTAATGATAAACAATTTTAGTAGCCCTACAAAGCATAGAATAATTTATGTTTTTATCACAATATTAGATATAATTGTGTTCATCAAAATTATCTTAATATATAATCCTCTATATAACAAACTTAAGAACAAAATGGTTATTTTTTTAACCAAATAGGCTACAATGGGCTCTACTTGTATGTTTTTTTTTGTGGTCCATTTTTAACAAAATAGATTGTTAACTTACCAAAAAAAACATGCACAATATATTTTATAAAATGGAACAACACCATTGTTCACATGATATAAAAAAAAGATATAGTACACATGACTAATAATATTAATGTTATGTTTAAATCACACATGTTTGTAAATGTTTGCTTGTTTTTTCATCGAATAGTTTATTGAAATTTTGTTCTTCAAAGTGATGTATTTTTTCTTTCGGAATGTGACAAAAACATATTATAATTTAGTGGTCAATTAATAGTGAGGATTGTTATCACGCCTTATCATTAGTAAATATATGTTAACTAATCATCATTATTTAAGGAAAATAATCTACTCAAAATGACTTGTTGTAGTTCTTAAGGGAATAGACTTTCATTCTCACCAAATGCTTCTAATCATTACCATAGTTCCTTACATCTTAAGAATGTGAAGTCTTGGTGAATTAAAAACATTTTTAAGTCTTACTCCAAGATTAAAAACAATCTTATCTTAAATAATATTACTAAAAGAGACAATTCCCTTATTCCAAAATGCCAATGTCATCATGATCATCATTAATATCTATTGAAATTCAACTTTTATAATATATATATATATATATAATATATATATATATATATATAATATAGTTTTAGAATTAAAGTTTGATGTAGATTTTTCTTGTTTTAATGATTTAAAAGGTTATAAAAGTATTTAGTAATAAATATTTGTAAATTTAGGTTTAATGTAGAGAGTATTTTCTTCATCCACTTGTTGACAATTTAAATATGACAAATCCTTTCATTTTAAAGTATTTTAAGAATTGTCCAATAACATGTTTCACTATTATGCTTGATCGAGTTCATTCTTGCAATGTTGATTATTTTTCTTACATTAATTATACTAAAAAGATGCATTTCATATATAATAATAAGGTTAATTGACCTCTTTATAGTATTTAATTTCTTTCTTATTCTCTAATTTGTTTTTTACCACAATTTGCCTTTGAATTTAGATGTAATAGTATTTTTAATGGAATCAATGTTGTAAAGAGTGGCATCCTCCTCTATCCTCTAATACTTTAGCCAATATTTGGCATCCTTATACCAATCTTTTTTACTTGACAAGTCGTTTTTATGAGAATTTGAAGCAATATTAGGAAGCCTTTTGTATTTCATGTTAATTATCTTGTGCTTGTACATTGGGTATTTGGTCATAACCATATTGTCAATATGTGAAAGACCCACTTCTATGAGGAGGATAGGATGGGGAATTTATTTTTATTTTAATATTATAAGGTGTAAAATGTTTCTAATTGTTTTTATCTTTATCCATGGTTATCTAGAGATTATACATCCCCAAGATTCATAAACATATAAGGCAACAAGAGTGACAAGAGTTTCAAAGAGGAACTTATTTTTTCCCATAACCATAGGTCCACTAATTTACAATTGTTTTCAAGGCCAAAATAGGCTTTCCACCCTCCATTAATCATTTCTCAATGTTGTAATTCTAGTAAAGCTTATGATGAAGGTTGATTCCAAGATATTTATATGAAGTAAATTCTTCTAAGTTGTTTTTGTCAAACACAAAATTAGCATAACCCACTTGGAATTCTTTTTGAGATGCCATCAATGAAAAATATTACCCTATTGGGAGCTATGAAGATAAATACATAAAATGGACCACACTGCGGCAGGGAAGGAACCAAGATGTGTCCAAGTTCACAAATATTTTTCATACCCTTAGCACGAAGTTGGGTGTCAAGGATTTTGAGCAGCATATGGTACTTAAGTACCACGGTTGTCTACATAAATACATCCAGGATGAGATGGAGTTCTTGGACATCTCCTCGCTTGGTGTTGCCTATTGATATGCTATCAAGATCGAGCAAAAATTTAAATAGAAGAAGTGAGACTTTGGGTCTGTGAATCCAAAGTTAGGAAAAGACACCCCAAATCGCAGAACAAAGGACAAAGCCAAGGCGAGGTGACCCAAGACAACCCATCGAAGCCGCCAACAAAGAATATCACCACAAAGATAAAGGGCATAAGGAAGTGATGTGAGTTCCACAAGAGCCCCAGTCACAACACAAGTGAGTGTCACGCCAAGCAGTCATTGGTGGCCGAGTAAGGCTTCAAAGTCAGATGTGTGTTTCGAATGAGTCAGACCTCAACAAGGGGAATGAAAAAGGAAAGAAAATATTCAACGCAAATCCCAATTCCACCATTGCTACCACCAAGTTCCAGAAGATCGAACCCAAAGATCCAAAGGAAGGGGAGAGTCTCTTCTACTCATACATGTGGGTGAAGGGGTCTCTGCTACAGTTCATTGTCGATAGAGGAAGGCAAAAGAACCTCATCTCATAAAATTTTGTTAATTAATTGGGCCTACCAATCACACCACACTTGCAACCGTACACCATCAGGTGCTCCACTAAGGATGAGATCTTCGCACCAGCCAACAATGTCATATTCCCTACAACATGAAACCATTCATGGACGAGGCACTGTATGATGTTGCTCCTATTGAAGTTTATGATATATTATTAAGCCAACCATACTTGTGGAAGCTTCATGTTGTGTATGAGCCCAGGCCTCACACTGTTATTATTACTTTGGGAAATAAGTTATACAGGATAAAAGAGGTAGCCCCATCGATGTAAGATCATCTCTCAGACCGAGAAATTTGTTTTATGTTTTATTTGCTCTCAAAGTAAGGGGAATATCATGGCCACATTCATGGCCCCTGGGAAGGGTTCCTCCACGCTGTAGAATTCAATGCATAAGGTCATGGAAGAATACAAATATATCTTATCCTCACCCATAGGGGTACCCTTTCACTGTTAGGTCAAGCATTCGATTGTTCTGACTCCCAGAGCACCTCTACCCAATGGGTCAATATACTACCACTCCATTATGGAAAATGAAGAGATCAAGCAACATACCCTAGAACTACTGAAAAAAGGGCACATTTGACCAAGTTCCTCACCTTGCAAGAGCCCAATTGTATTGATATGGAAGAAGGATGGGACTTGGAGGCTCTGCATTGATTATTGAGAAATAAACAAAATCATTGTCAGGAACAGGTATCCAATCTCATGGATTGATGACCTTCTTAACCAACTCAAGGAGACCAATTATTTAAAGAGGATCGATTTGAAGTGCATATCACTAGGTTCTAATAGAACCCACATGTGTATAGAAAACTGCCTTCAATTCCAACGAGGGCCTTTTTGAATGATTGGTCATGCATTTCGGATTGAAAAATGCTCCTAAAATTTTTATGAGGTTGATGGATGACACCTTGTGTCCCTTCACCAACTTGTTCATGGTTGTATATCTGGCGACATCTGCATATTCAGTAGGAGTTGGAACATTGGAGAAATTTTGAGGTCTAAAATGAGCTTCAAAACAAAAATGTACAACCAAAATCAAATTTATAAGAACCAATATGGTTCAAGATGATGATGTCAACCATGGGGGATGATTCACTATTTTTGGAGTAAAAAAGTAAAAGGATTAAAAAATACCAAAAAAAAAAACTATTTTTTATGTTGTATTTTCAACTTATCTCTCTACCGTTTTACTCAAATTTAGGGCAGGAGCACTCATTGGATGCATAATTTAATTCCTCATCCAAACAATACCCATGTTGCATACTTTCAGTGGACTCTACTACACAAAAAATAGGAAATACATGAAAAACATGATTACAATCATGTTTTTTCATGTATTTCTCATTTTTCAAGTAGGAGGGTCCATCTCCTTAAATGAGGAATGAAAATTTGCATCCAATGAGTGCTCTCACTTGTAATTTGAGTAAAACCGTAGGGAGATAAGTTGAAAAATAGTTTTTTTCTTTTTTCCCTCTAAAATTTGATGATGTAATCTAATCTTATTTTATTATTTCCACTATTATTTTATAATATTATTAGGAGGCACATTTTAGACCTCAAAATTTCTCTAATCGGAGAACTTGCAACACATTCAGCAAGTCCTTAAAACCCTATGATAGCACAAATAATATGCCAACTTGGAGAAATGCACCTTTGGCATGAGTCAGGTCCAATATTTGGGTTACATCATTGATGAGCAAGGCATGCATGTAGATCCAGCTAAAACCCAAGTCATTAGGGATTGGCTAGCCCCGACCACTCTAATAGAGATTCGCGGCTTTTTGGGCCTTGTCAATTTTTATGGAAGGTTCGTGTTGGGATTCACCCATATCATTTGGCCTTTGAGTCAGGTTACCAAGGGCGAATCGAAAGAAAAATTATCCTAGTTTGAGTCCCAACGGAAGGCGTTTGTTGAGCTGAATCATCGACTCTACTCTGCACCTGTACTCACATTGTCAGACTTGCAATAGTCATTTGAAACTGAGATAGATTTCTCTAACTATGTTATTTTCACACTCCTCACCTAGCAAGGGCATTCAGTGGCCTATCATAGTGAGACTGTAATAGCCATGGTGAAAATTCCATGTAATAAAAGTTAAAAACAATAACCACGGTTGATGGGGCACTTATTCCAAGTTGAATGTTGGGCAAGACATCCTAGGGGGTATTCATTTGGTTGTTTATGGCTAAGGAAATTGGCAAAGGCAATGGCTAAGGCTTTGGAAAGGAAAAATGGCATTTTTGGCACAATTATTTACGAAAATAATAGAAATTAAGAGAAAAAATAGGTAAAAGGTCACAGGTTGCATGTGAGGAGAAAATGAAGGAAAATAATGGAAAATGAAGAAAATAGAGGATTCACTCATAAAAAGGCTTCTGAGGATCAATTGGTAACCTTTTATCAGTTGAGTTTTGGATCTCTCTCATTATTCTCTCTCTCTCTCTCACTCTTGGACACTTAGAGTTTTCTTGGAGCACTTTAGCATTAGAGCAAGAAAGGAAAAGGCAGCAAGAGGATGCAAAGATCAAGTAGGGAAAGGCAGGATCCATTAGAAAACTTTTGAGGTCTCAAATGGGCCTCCTAAGAAAAATGTACAACCAAAATAAACTTTATAAGAACCAATAGGATTCAAGATGATGATGTCAACCATGGGGGATGGTTCACCACTTTTGGGGTAAAAAAGTAAAAAGATTAAAAAATAATAAAATAATAAAACCACTTTTTCAACTTATCTCCCTAAGGTTTTACTCAAATTTCGAGCGGGAGTACTTGTTGGATGCAAAATTTAATTCCTCGTCCAAGGAATACCCATGTCACATAGTTTTTATGGACTCTGCTATATGAAAAATGAGAAATACATGAAAAAAATGTGATTGCAATTACGTTTCTCATGTATTTCTCATTTTTCATGTAGTAGGGTCCATCAAAATTATGCAACATGGGTTCTCCTTGGATGAGGGATCAAATTCTGCATCAAACGAATGTTCCCGCTCAAAATTTGAGTAAACCCATAGGGCGATAAGTTGAAAATACGAGTTGCAAAAGTATTTTTTTCCTTTTTCCCTCTAAAATTTGATTATGTAATCTAATCTTACTTTATTATTTCCATTATTATTTAATAATTTCCTTAGGAGGCCCATTTTAGACCTCAAAATTCCCCTAATGAAGTAGTTATAACAGGGTTCATTGTAGGTATCGACTTGCATGTGTATTTTCCTTACTAGCTTTGACATGCATGGTATTGCATATGGTTCTTTTCTATCATGGCATGGGTTTTTCCAGGTGTAACGGTGTTCTTCAACCTAGCCTTGCCATTTCCTAATAGCTATGATGAGATGGGTTTCTCATATTTAGTTAATGTGGGATAGTCGAATGGATTCAAAGCTGAGTGGGGTGGATCTCTGAACTAAAAAACACATGGCCTAGTGGTCCCTAAACTGGACTATGGATCATGGTAAAGCCACTGGCCTAGTAACCCTGAATCAGACTATGGGTTGCGGTAAAGCCAGATTGTGTGCCTCAGTGGGCCTAGGAATCCCTGCCAGTGAATGGTGGGATATACGGTAAATCCAAGAGGTCGGTTTTTCTCCGTTGGGCCTAGTAGTCCCAAGATGGGATGTATAGTAAAGCCTGGAGAGTGTGTCTCGATGTAGGGCCTAGTGATCCTTGGATCATATTGTGGATTAGTAAAAGCCTGGAAGACTAGGAGGCACTCAAATTCCTCATGATGTAGGCAGATATCTCCAATTGAATCCATGCTTGTTTGGTTCTTTTTGGTGTGTTTTATGAGTCCCACATTCATGCTTGGAATATGGCGTGAGGGTGATTGGATGAAGAGAGACTTGGCTTAACCAATCTATGGTCAGGTGGAATGTGGTAGTCCCATCTCTAGTTGGGTTATTGCATTCATTAATGAGAAATTCATTCCCTTAATTTTCATGTGTGAATGTATTGATGTATATGTGGATTTTATGGCTGATATGTTTATGATATTTCTATCCTTATTATGTTGGTTATATGTATGTTTTATGACAACAACTATGTATGGTTCTCAACATGTTTTTACTTGTAAATGAATTGATAATGTATCTATGGCCTAATAGATGAAAATGCAAAAAATGACATGGGGGAACAATGGTTCATAACAATTCTCAAATAATTATGAGATCCCAACACTTAATTTTGTTATTTACACCTATAGGTTACATATTGATGATATGTTTGACGAAATGCCTATCATGGCTAGTAGGGGTCTGGTTAAGGTCTTGTTCAACTTATTGTTTTGGCATCATTTTTTTCCTGTTCTTTTACTGATCTTAAGCTATCACTCCATTCTGGGCAATGATCTAGGCTCTAGGCCTGAAAAAATGGCTTAAATCCTAGGGTCGTTGGCACAGAACTGGAAAATTAGGTCCCTGAACACTGACACATAAGCCTGTGAGAGAGACTTTGGGTTTCTGGACATTGTCATGCCTATAGCATGAGAGAAATTGAGGCCTCAGATGGTCAAAACTTTAGTAGGACCCAAGGTCAAGTTGTCTGAAGTGTTAGATTGGTTTCTATGGGCCTTGAAGCTGATGTTGGATGACTGTGTGACCTTTATGTCAATTCCACTTCCTTAAGGTCACATAGGAGGTTGAATCCATTCATAGTAGCCTCTCGTCACATGTTTACCCTGGTTGACTAGTTACTTGGGTAGATGTGGGAGGACGGTGTTACAGAGTGGTATCCGAGCATGGTTCACCCCTCAGAATGGATGGGCGGTGTGCGTTGGTCATGCATGCATTTCAGTTGCATGTGTGTCTCTTACACTTGCATTCCATGTGCTTGTTACATTTTCTTGATGATTGATTATGGTTAAAGTAAGGTTGTTATGGAAAATTTGATGTTCATCTTGCGGAATGTATTGTCATGAGTATATGACTGGTTTGATATTGTTACATGTCGCTTACATGTTTATTTGGTGTCACCTACTTATAACCTTGTATGTTAGGCTACATTCTTGTAGATTTGATTACATGTATCAATCTTGTAGGTTGATTAAAAGAATTGATCGCTTATGTTTGATTACATGCGTTTATGCGTAGGTGTAGTTGATTAGGCATTGCTTATGCATGTTGTTGGTTGCATGTGGAAATGTTTACAATGGAATAATGGTTGTTCTCATGCATGAGGTCATATCATGCATTGTTGATATGGCCTTACATTGATGACTAGACCCTAACTAGAACGATATTTATGTTTTGATACATTTATTTGTGTATGTCTATATTATGTTATGATTATGTTATACATGTATCATGTTGATCTGTTGATCGTTAGATGAGGTATCCTCCCCGAATTATCATAAGGTACATTGATTTATTGTGATTTTGTTTATCTAACATATTATGCATTGCAGGGAAAATATCAAATGGCTAGCAAGGTGGTAGACTACATAGAATCTCCCTATGCATCAGATGAGTAGCGTGGTGTGGGGCACACTTCTAATTTGGCAGATACATTGAGGATCTTGGAGGAAGAGATAAGGAGTTGTGAGGCAGATAATGACCAAATCATACAGGCACAAGAGAAGAAGGCAGAGGTTAATGCAATACTTCTTCAGAGTTTTTCAAACTTGCAGTGACAAGGGTTGCTTTGGATCAGCCATGGATAGGAGGATATAACTAATGGGGAATATGACAATAGGTCTCCTGGTAGACACAGGTCAGATAGATATGATACAGTGAGAGATGGCAGGATGTTGGACACTCCGAATAGGAGGGGGGTGAATACAGGTATTATTCTAGTTCTACATCTGGTAGACATCATGATCGTCATTGTTATCATCCTTACAGGAGGAGAGATAGGGGATACTTACCAGATGAATTAAATAAATCAAAAGCACCTACTTTTGATGGAGATGTGAAAATTCCAAAAGATGTCAAGGCTTGTATAATTGGGATGAACAAATTCTTCGAGTTGCATGAGTACACAGATAACATGAAGGCCAAAATAACTATCTTCATCTTCAAAGGTAAATCAGACATCTGGTGGGAAGATGCTAAGTGGGTCAGAGACATCAGGACAAATGACTTGAGTTGGCAGGAGTTAAAGAGGATTTTTAGGAAGAAGTACTTTTCAAAGAGGTACTATGAAAGTAAGGCCAAAGAATTCTATGAGCTAAATATGGGATCAATGACAAATGAAGAGTACATGACCAAGTATTTGGAGATATTAAGGTATATACTGTATCTTACTGATGAGAAGGCTAAATTTCAAAGATTTGTCAGTGGTTTCCCATTAGCATTTAGAGATCAGATTGAGTATGATGAGCCTCGGTCACTTGAGGGATTCATTGGGAAATTGAAGCATTGCTATGAACAGTCAAAGCGTAAGAATCCATATCAGCAAGGATGGAAGGGAAAAGACAAAGGTAGAGGTAAATGGAAGCCTAAGAGAACAATGCCTTAGAATGAAGATGGGAAAGAAAATATGGCACCACAAAAGAAGTTTAATGCAGCTAGACAGGGTGGTAGGCCTAGGATATATAGTGCACAGGAGGCGCAGACTGTTGGGGATGTTGGCCAGAGTATTCCTTGTATTTATGCGGCAGTGGATAACAGATAGGAAGAACACCAAGCATCTATCATTGAGATGGATAGTAAGCTTTTTGATCAAGTTATTTCTATTTTTATTGACCTTGTATCTAATTATAGCTATGTTAGCCATGACTTGGTGGATAAGTGTGGTTTGGGTAAGGAATTGCATGCAGAGTCCTGGTTAGTGCAATTGGTTGCAAGTAAAAAGAAGTGAGTTCATCATTGGGTAAGATCTTGCGCATTTGACTTGAATCGTATGTCTACCGCAACACATATAAATGTATTACTGTTGGGATCATACAATATGTTATTGGGCATGGATTGGTTGTATCTTCATAGAAACAAGGTAAACTATTATGATAAATCCATTGAGTGTGTTGATGACAATGGGGAACCAAGAGTCTTTCAGGGCAAGAAGAAAGGCACATTAGTTAGGATGGTGACAACTATGCAAGAAAAATGTAGCCGTAGGAAAGGGTGTATGTTATTTGTAGTGTACATTTCTAGTGATAAGGGTAAGGAGGTTGAGGATGCAGATGTGTTAAGCAGGTACGTAGTTTTACAACAATTTCAGGATGTATTTCTTGAGGACATTACAGAGTTTCCACCTCATAGGGAGGTAGACTTTTCTATTGAGTTAGTGTTAGGGGTAGCTCTAACATCAAAAGCACCTTATAGGATGAGCACAATGAGTTGGTTGAGATAAAGTTGCAGTTGAAGGAAATGTTGGACAAGGGATACATTAGGCCAAGTGCATCACCTTGGGGTGCACCAGTATTATTTGTGAAAAAGAAAGATGGTACTCTCGGACTATGCAACGATTACAGGTAGTTAAACAAAGTGACCATCAAGAATAGGTACCCTTTGTCGATTATTGATGACTTGTTCAATCAGCTGAAGGGAGTAGCAGTGTTCTCGAAGATGGATCTAAGATTCAGATACCATCAGGTACACATCAAAGAGGAGGACATTTACAAGGCTACATTCCGGACTAGGTATGGGCATTATGAGTTCATTGTTTCTCCATTTGGGTTGATTAATTCTCTAGCTACATTTATGTGTTTGATGAATAGTGTGTTTCATCCATATTTGGATAAGTTTGTTATTCCGGCAGGGGCTTGCTTGACGTTAGGAAAGCAAGGTAATTTATTTGTTCTAAAAATGAGGAAGAGCCTGTTGAGCATTTAGTAGTAGTGTTGAGGTTGTTGAGGGAGCACCAGTTGTATGCGAAGCTCAACAAGTGTAGTTTCTTTCAAAGTGAGGTACACTAGTTGGGACAATTTGTCTCCAAGGAGGGAATTGCAGGAGATGCAGAGAAGATAAGGGCCATCATGGAGTGGGTAGCTCCTAAGAGTGTGGATGAGGTGAGATCTTTCATGGGTATGACAAGTTATTATAGGAGGTTCATCAAGAACTTCTCGCAGATTGCTTATACTATCACATCATTACAAAGGAAACATAAGAAGTTTGAATGGACAGAGGAGTGTGAGGCTAGCTTTGAGAAACTTAAGCAATTGTTGACACATGCACTAGTGCTACATATTACAGAACTAAACAAAGAGTTTATGGTATGCACATATGCTTGCAAGAGAGGGCTTGGTGGATTCCTTATGTAGGATGGACATGTGGTATGCTATGAGCCCAGAAACTAAATGTGCACGAGAAGAACTACCTGACACATGATCTTGAGATAGCAACGATCATTCATGCATTGAAGATGTGGAGGCACTATCTTCTTGGTAGGACATTTGTACTTATGAGTGATCACATTGGATTGAGGTATTTGTTTTACCAACCAAATTTGAATGCTAGGTAGGCTAGATGGTTGGCCACGATCAGTGAGTTTTATTTCGAGATCAGGTACATCAATGATAAAGAGAACAGGGTGGAAAATTCTCTCAAGAGGCAGGTACAGGTAAATCACTTGGTATCTATGAACTCCTATGGGATAGATCTATAAGATAGGATCTTGCAGGCAGGTCAACAGAATGTCAGGTATATGGAGATTGTGCACAAGTTGTAGCAGGGTATTGGTATAGGTACGAGTAGTAGTACATGTATAGGTAAAGGTGGTAGTATAGGTACAGGTGCAGATGCACAAGGTATGGATCATTGTCTTACAGTGGATGGATTGGTCAGATTTAGAGACAGGATATATGTGTCGGATAACAGTGAGCTTAAGAAGGTGATGTTGAGGGAGTTTCATGCAAAACCATATTCGGGTCACCTAGAATATCAGAAGACATTGGTAGTAGTAAAGAGATATTACGATTGGCCAAATTTGAAGAGGGATGTACCAAAGTTTGTGGTGAGGTGTTTCGACTGTCAGTGAGTGAAAAAAGACTTTAAACATCGAGGTGCACTGCTACAGCCGATCACGATTCCAAAATGGAAATGGGAGGTTAGTTCCAAGGATTTCATCATAGGGTTATCAAAGATAGTGAGATAGCATGATTCCATCATGGTTATCATGGAAAAGTTGAAAAAGGTTGCACATTTCATTCCAATGAAGTCTACATTCTCATCTAGCGATGTAGCAAAGGTATTTATCAGAGATGTGGTTAGGTTGTGTTGTGCATTGCAAACAACCCCCATTTCATATTATTTTTATTCACAAAAACATTAAAATATGAAATGGGTCCCTTTAGAAATAAAATTGATATCAAAACTTTTCTTTCTAAAAAGTCCGATAATCAAAGGAGCGCTTACAAATGAACCTTAAAAGCAATACTTATTTAAAAGTGGAAATAAAGCGAATATAAGGTTTTTTGCGATAAAGCGATCACAAGATCGCATATCGCAAAAAATATAAACAATGCACCAAATAACATATGGCCTTCCCCCGATGCGATAAAGCTATCGGCGATATCGCAATCGGCAATCCCCTTGTGTGCACCACTAATACACCACATGGTAAAGCCCCGATGCGATAAAGCTATCGGCGATATCGCAATCGGCCCCGCTCCTTTATTTTTGTAAACATATGCGCATATGCCTTTTCACCGATGCGATATCGCAATCAGCGATCGGCGATATTCAAATCATTGTTAAAACCATTCATGTGCTCCCCTCTGATGTGATGTGATAAGGCACGGTTCTCAATGCAAAAGCCGTTAAAGTGATTGGAGAGCCCAATTTATTGATAATTAAGGCATAATCACTCCCTCTCAGCTGCCCATACGCCCATTGCATGCTTTAAGAGATTTTCAACCAAATCTGGGAATAATGGGCATTTATAAGGTGGCAGGCCCTATACGGTTACTTAATGAATCTCTGTCCTGAGATCTGCCTGTAGATTGTCTCCGCGTCGTTTGATAAAAGCAGAATATATTAACGGTCATCTTTTACATTTTGCTATCAACTCTGAGTTTTACTATTATCTCTGTGTTACGCCGAATTCTCTTCTCTGTGCAAAATACAGTTTTACAAAAGGATTCGGATATGATGGGTAAAAAGTCCAAGAAGGTTGCAGGTGCTTCAAATCCACCAGTTGCAGGGCAATCGGTGCTAAATAGCAAAAAAGGCTTAATATCCGACACAACATGCGCAGGCCTAGCCAGGAAAACTTGGCAAGGAACTTATGATTTGATGGAGGCCGAAAAACCAACACAGACAGCAGAAGAAGCAACCGCGGATTCACCAAAAAGGTCGGAAGGTTCTCTTAAGGATTTGGCAGATTCCTTCCTCCATAGGATTGCAGCAAGGGAGCAAATTCTCCCGTATACTGATGTTGTCAAATGGGCAATTGAAGAAATCCCCATCACTGATAGAACTTTCATCACAAAGGATGGGAGAATTTTTGGGTCATTTAAGCCTGAAGATCTGAGGCAAATGTATCATTTGCCTAAGCCGGAGAAGATATATAATAGCGCCTTTCTGAAACAATTTGCAAGCGAATACGAGATTGAGTCTGAACCTATCAAGGAATGGAGGCAGAATCCAAATAAACACAAACATGAAGCCTCCGGTAAGTACTCAGTCGCCTCTTTGTGTTCTCCTTATTGCTATGCCAGTATAATGATGTGTAGATTGTGGTTTGCATGACTCTGCCGTTTTTACCATTGAAATGGTTCCTCTCATGGAAGCGGCAGTAAACAGCACTATTATGGATTGGGCCACTATTCTTTCAGATAAGCTAGCATTAGCTGTCAGTGACTTTAG
>APFE031336394.1:9781-32243 GCA_000404065.3 Pinus taeda | reverse complement strand
AACCAAACTGTCACAGTATGCTGGAGCTTATTCAGCTGCTACTATCGACAAGGCATCGGAGGTAAGTCTTTTATTAAATACTAAAGACCAGGAAATTTCCACTTTGCAAAAAGAGTTGGCAGATATAAAACAAAGGGTAACACAAGCCGAGGAACAATTAGCAGAACAGCAACAAATAAATAGCCAATTGGCTAAGCAATGGGAGGAGGAGAAACAGAACATCAATCAGGCAGCAATCCAGAAACAGAATGAGTTGAAGGAGGCTTTGGAGCAATTAAAAGCGGCGAATGAGAAATTATTAAAGACCAAGGATGAGCATATCGCCCAGATTACAGCACAGCTGGATAATGTTAAAGGAGACTCACAGATAATGGAATTTAGAAAAGAGGCAACGTTAATCAACAATGCGCTTATAGCACAAGTTAAACTATTTGCTCAATACCTCTCTCAAGTGGAACCACTCTGCGAGTTAACTACAACTGTGAATGAGCAGGTAGAAAAGGCAAGAGATGAATTGAATCAAGCCAATGAAGCTATCACAGCACACCTTGAATGGCAAGATTCAAAGTCGGGAAAAGACTCCAATTTGCCAAGAATACTTGAGGTTCATAAGGACATATTATTCACAGAGTGGCATACACAAGTATTGAAGGCAGAAAGGGTAGCCTCAAGGTGCAAATTGACTTCTAACAATTTGATTGATCTAGTTAATGATACACTCTACCTAGCAAACATTGTTTCCCAGTGTACACCCGGAAAGGTAACTACAACAAATACATTGGAACAAACATGCTATCCAGAGTTAGAAAACAGAGGAAGGTTAATCACCGGGGTTAACAGTTTAAGCATAGAAACATATTGGCATTTCCTTATCAAGCCTCATGAACAAAGAGCCGCCCTCAAATGCTTAACCGATGTCGTTCAATGTATGATCCCCGACATCCAAGATGCCACCTTTGCCGCCCAGCTCAGTTCACGGATCAAAAAACCCCCTGAGATTGAGCCAATGCTTGCCATCAATCAACTGAGGTTCAAAGATAAACAGCCGACAGAATGAGTCATCCTCCAGCTCCTCAGATCGCCAGGGGAAATAGCAACAAGAAGTTATTGATATCAGATTAATTAGCATTTCTGTTTTGTAGATATTTAGATTAGTTTAGTATTTATAGAACCTTTCATGTCTTTAGAAAGGGTCGTAAAATTCTGTAATAGACTTAACAGAATAAAGTTTGCACTATTGTGCTTCAGCCTTTATTCTTTTATGAAACTCGGCCAGTTGATTTTACTTTAATGGAGAAATTGCTTGATTCAATTGTGCACTATTGTCGTTGATTGAGGAATGCTTATGTGTTAAAGCAGAAGCCAAACATAGCGATTGATATTTGAGATCGGCCTACAGCTCAAATGGTACTTTTATCTTTGTCTGAAGTCATTCTTTGTATATGAATTGTTATGTTATTATCTTGCTATTGTTAATTGTATGCATGCGCTATAACGGCTAATCTTGTTCATTCCACTATTGGATATTTATATGATATGCCTTTACTTTCAATCATGTATATGTTAATGATATAAATGTGCAAAGTGTAGTAATATCGCTTTAAATCGCTGCGCTTAACTATTTAAGCACAGCAATCATAAATAATTCAATATCTATGTCTTAAGTATACAGGCATCTATATGCTTATCTTTCAGATATAGAGCATCAAAAGCTACGCTTTAGAGTTTAATAGATTCCCGGGATAGTTTCACTTATTTATATTTTGTTAATAGTATTAGTCTTTTGCCTATCACTAGTGTCACTTATAAAACATTCATTCATCCCATTTTATCTATTACTGGGAAACTGGTCCCATTATCCCCAGTCGGAGCCACTATCCCAAACGGAAAAGGAGCTGTACTAAGGTCCGGACCAGGTGGTTTCCCCAATGTTGTTGCAGCGATTTTCGAGGCATCAACAGGTTGCATGGTGCTCCAAATAATATTGTGTTAGATAGGGATGCAAAGTTCACTTCCAAGTTCTAGAAAGAGTTATTTGGAGGTTTGGGCATAAAGTTGGCCTTCAGTACAACTTATCATCCACAGACATATGGATAGACAGAGAGGGTCAATAGGATATTGGAGGACATGTTGATGATGTATGTGATGCATCAACAGCGGAAGTGGGAAGATTATCTTCCTTTGGTAGAGTTCTCATACAACAATGGTTATCAGGAGTCATTGAGGAACTTTTGAGGCATTATATAGGTGGATTTGTAACATTCCTATCAATTGGAGTGATCAAGTTAGTAGGGTATTGATTGGACCAGATATGTTGGTAGACATGGAACATGAAATGTAGGCAATCAAGAAGAATCTAGAGGCAGCACAGGATATGCAGAAGAGCTATGTAGATAGGAACATGTTTCTGAAGAAGTTCTAGGTTAGGGAACAGGTGTACGTGTGCATCGAATCGAAGAAGATCTCCTTGCGGATTTGATCTTGTGCCAAGCTAGCACCACGGTTTTGTGGACCCTTCAATATCATTGAGAGGATTGGGCCAGTAGCCTATCAACTTGCACTACCTCCAATAGTGAAATTCCATGATGTTTTCCATGTATCTTTGATTAAGAAGTATGTTAAGGATGTTGATCATGTGATTGATTGATTTGTATTGCAGGTGGAACCAAATGGAGAATTCTAGCCGAAGCCTCAGTGTATATTACAGAAAAAGGTTCTCATGCTCCAGAACCGAGGAATCGAGCAAGTTAAAGTGCAATGGAAGCACTTTGGGCCTAATGAAGCTACATGGGAGATGGCAGATCAGATGTGGGCTATGTATCATTCCTTGTTTTCCGGTTGAGGCAAAGCATCTTTGATATGGTGTTTTCAGTTTTGGGTATATGGTTTGATATGGTGTTTTGGTATATGCTTTGATATGGTGTTTTGGGTATATGCTTTGATATGGTGTTTTGGTATATGTTTTGATATGATGTTCTGGTATATGTTTCGGTACATGTTTTTGGTATATTTTTTATAGAGATTTCTATATGTACATATGTATATGGATGTAAATACTGCCATGAGCTATGTTATAAAGCTCCACTAAAAAGTATGGGTGTCATGTTATTATGCTATCATGTGGTTATGTTATCATGATGTTATGATGTCATGTGGGTTTGCACTCAGCAGGAAGATCATTGTAAATATCGTAATGAGCTATGTTATAAAGCTCTAGTATGCATTATGTTGTCATGATGTTTTTCTTTTGAGTTGGTCCTTCATTGTAAATATTGCATCGAGCTATTTTATAAAGCTCCATGAGAAGTATGTCTTCTTTCAAGGGGTTGCTGAGGTATATGTGTGATTGAACACCGAGGATGGTGTCCCCCAAGGGGGAGGGTTCTATACCAGCCCTGGTGAAAATTCCATGCAATAAAAGTTAAAAGCAATAACCACGGTTGATGGGACACTTATTCCAAGCTGAATGTTGGGAAAGACATCCTAGGGTTGTTCATTTGGTTGTTTATGGCTAAGGATCTAAAGGAAATGGTTAAGGCTTTGGAAAGGAAAAATGGCATTTTTGGCACAATTATTTATGAAAATAATGTAAATTAGGAGAAAAAGGAGGTAAAAGGTCACAAGTTTCATGTGAGGAGGAAAATGAAGGAAAATAATGAAAAATGAAGAAAATATAGGCCTCATTCATAAAAAGGCTTTTGAGGATCCGTTGGTAACCTTTTGTCAGTTGAGTTTTGGAGCTCTCTCATTATTCTCTCTCTCTCGCTCACTATTGGACACTTAGATTTTTCTTGGAGCACTTTAGCATTGGAGCAAGAAAGGAAAATAAGGCAAGAGGAAGCAAAGATCAAGTTGGGAAAGGCAGGATTAAGCAGCTACAGTAGGCTTCATTGCAAGTATTGACTTGCATGTGTATTTTCCTTGCTAGATTTGGCATGCATGGTATTGCATGTGGTTCTTTTCTATCATGGCATGGGCTTTTCTAGGTGTATCAATGTTCTTCAGCCTAGCCTTTCCATTTCCTAATAGCTTTGATGAGATGGGTTTCTCATATTCAGTTAATGTGGGATGGGGAGATGGATTCGAAGCTAAGTGAGGTGGATCCTTGAACTAAAAAACACATGGCCTAGTGGTCCATGAACCAGAATGTGGATCACAGTAAAGCCACTGGCCTATTAACCCCTGAACTGGATTGTGGGTTGTCGTAAAGCCATATTGTGTGCCTTAGTGGGCCTAGGAATCCTTACTGGTGAATGGTGAGATATGCGATAAAGCCAAGAGGTGGATTTATCTTCGTTGGGCCTAGTAGTCCCAGGATGGGATGTATGGTAAAACCTGGAGAGTGTGTCTCAGTATAGGGCCTAGTGATCCCTAGATCGGACTGTGGATTACGGTAAATCTTGAGAGACTAGGAGGCACTCAAATTCCTCATATTGTAGGTGGAGAACTCCGGTGGCATCAATGCTTGTTTGGTTCTTTTTGCTGTGTTCTATGAGTCCCACATTCATGCTTGGAATATGGAATGAGGGTGATTGGTTGAAGAGAGACTTGGCTCAACCAATCTATGGTCGGATGGAATTTGGTGGTCCCATCTATGGTTGGTTTATTGCATTCATTAATAAGAAATTCATTCCCTTGATTTTTATCTGTAAATGTACTGATGTATATGTGGATTTTATGGCTGATATGTTTATGATATTTCTATCCCTATTTTGTTGTTTATATGTATGTTTTACGACAACAACTATGTATGGTTCTCAGCATGTTTTTATTTATAAATGAATGGATAATGTATTTATGGCCTAATAGATGATAATCCAACAAATGACATGAGGGAACAATGGTTTATAGTGATTCTTAGATAAGTATGAGATCCTTACATGTAATTTTGTTGTTTACACCTGTTGGTTACATGTTGATGATATGTTGGACGAAATGCCTATCATGGATAGTAGGGGTTTGGTTAAGGTCTTGTTCAACTTATTGCTTTGGCATCATTGTTTTCCTTTTATTTTATTGATCTTAAGCTATCACTCCATTCTAGGCAGTGACTTGGTCTCTGGGACTGAAAAAGTGGCTTAAATCCCGAGGTCACTGTCACAAAATTGACAAATTGGCTCCCTAGACGCTAGCACATAAGCATGTGAGAGATACTTTGGGTTTCTAGACATGTTCATGCCTATAACATAAGAGTGATTGAGGCCTACGATGGTCAAAACTTTAATAGGACCCAAGGGCAAGTTGTCTGAAGTGTTAGATTGGTTTATGTGGGTCCAAGTTGACATTGGATGATTGTGTGTGATGTTTCCGTCAATTCCACTTCCTTAAGGTCGCATAGGAGGTTGAATCCAATCATAGTAGCCTCTTGTCACATGTTTACCCTGACTGGCTAGTTACTTGGGTAGATGTGGGAGGAGGGTGTTACAAAGCTACTTTCTGATACAATTCAGAAGTACCCCACCTATGATAAAGAGATGTATTATTTCATGCAGGTTTGTTGGTAATGGAAACATTACATTATGGGGAAGGAGACGATCATCCACACAAATCACTGACCTCTTTAGTTTATACAAGCACAAGGGAAGTTGCAGAACAATCACCATTAGAAGTGGTCTACATATGCAAAATTTCCACTTGAACATTAAATACAAGAAGGGAAGCACCAATCATGTTGTACATTGCCTCAGTCGACCGCTAGTTGCAAGACTAACTATTGTTCTCAACTCTTTTAGCCACAAGACCTTTGGATG
Organism: Pinus taeda; assembly: GCA_000404065.3. Taxonomy (NCBI): domain Eukaryota; kingdom Viridiplantae; phylum Streptophyta; class Pinopsida; order Pinales; family Pinaceae; genus Pinus; species Pinus taeda. The sequence goes on along the minus strand of APFE031336394.1, from coordinate 26,493 downwards.
GTTGCAACTATACAAGATTGTTCCAGAGTTTGCCACCACATACCAAATGTTAGTGGATGGAAATCAAGTTCTATATTTCAACCCCCATGATGCATTATTATGCAATCTCAACCAACTTTGTGTTCCTTCAAGCGAGCATGCCAAACTAATTTGGAAGGCGCATTACAGTTAGGTCACATGACACTTTGGTTTGGAGAAAATTGTGGTTGTACTACAGAAGCATATTTATTAGCCAAGACTCTGACAAGGTGTTGGAAAATATATCAGATCATGCACCTCCTATGCCATCACTAAGACAACCATAAAGAATCAAGGCCTGTACACTCAGTCTACTCCCAACTAGCCTTAGGAATCCATCTCCATGGATTATCTGTCTAACCTCCCTTCTACCAAGCATGGGAATGACTATGTATTTGTGGTCATGGAAATATTTTCTAAGATGGCTATATTGGCGGCTTACAACAAGAGTATCACAATAGAGGACACTGCCATAATATTATTTCAATGAGGGTGGGTACATTTTGGGATCTCGTAGACCATTGTATCAGATCGAGATAGTAGGTTCATTTTGGTCAAGCCTCTCGACATTAGTGGACACCAAACTCATCAAGTCGGTTGCATTACATCCCCAGACTGATGGCTAGACAGAGGTCATCAACAGGATGGTAGTGCACATACTATGCATGTTCAACTCCAGGCATACACAAACCTCAGATGAGAACCTTCCTTATGTGCAACGTAGTTATAACAGATCTCTCCATAGCTCGATTGGTCGCAGTCCCTTTCAAGTGGGTCTGGGATTTCCACCATTGTGACTGATTAATGTTATCATGCCTCATGCAACTACATAGATAGAATCCACACATGTAGAGTCTAAGGTTGATAAAGAAGCCAGGTTTATTGAAGGCATCCAACACATCTGCCAATAGGTGCACGATATCTTGGATAAGTCCAATGCGAAGTACAAGCAACAATATGATTAGCATCAGGTGTCACATAAGTTTCAAGTGGGCAACAAATTTTGGTTGCATTTGTAGAAAGAACGTCTTATCAAAGACCATTAGAAACTTTGACCACTCAAATATGGGCCTTACACCATCACTAAGGTTGTGGGAGACAATTCCTTTCAATCTTAGAATTCACTCATTCCTTGGCCTACACCCAGTGTTCAATGTGGACCATCATCGACCATACTTTCCACCATTGTTGGACACATCAAGCATTGCAGAATAGTTAACACCAATGAAACTCAACTCAGACTATGTGGAAAATGCCACAAATTATTGGATCGTAGACACACATATCAAGAACACTTGCAAATAGAATATCCAACTGCATCGAGTTGTCAAAGCTAGCTAGCTCATGCACCAAGGAAAGTGGCTTACCAAGGACCAAGTTCAGCAGAAGTTTCCCCATCTCATGGAGGCACTCAACACAATGGGGACCATTGATTTCTAAGTGGGGAGGACTGATCCAGGTGGATATTGGTGGGCACCCACATATTCCACTTGGACACCCAACATTGTTTCTTTCAGTTTCCTTAATTCTAGCACAATTTACTATTTTTGGCATCTTTTTGGGTCCTGAGCTTTCAAAGCCATTTTGAGGCCTTAAACGACATTTTTTTGGAAAATGGGAAAAATTGTAGCCAATGACACAAGATTGTAGCCGAAATTTGTAGTTGTCAGATAGATATTTATAACGAGGTATCGTACATGTCAAACGAAGATCATATGCCAAAGTTACAACCCCAAGAAGTTGATGTACCAATTTACCCCAACAGGGCCCACAGACTTTTGGTGCTTCATCTCCTAGGGTTAGTTTTTTGGATGTTTAGGGTTTTCCATTGCTTCTTAATAATAAATAAGTTTATGAACCTCATTGTAAAATAGTTCAAAAGGCATGTAGTCACTACATCGCTTCTCAGAGATAAGCTACCTTCACTGTTATAGACATATTTGGGCACTGCAACCCCAATCACATATGTTGATAAACCAAGGGCTCTTAAACCCATAAAATTTTTGTTTCACACCCTAAAGGATCATGGCCAACTGATTACATAATTTCCCAGAAGTTCCACCTAAAAAACTATTCAGAAATGGCCAAAAGTGAACCAGACAGACTGCTCCTTGGTCAAGGTGCGATGCATCTCACCTACTACACACAAGAGGTGTGATGCATACTGAAAATGCCTTCTGTAGGGTGCGATGAGCGAGAGTAGACAAATGGAAAAGACATTTTGCTAAGTGGAAACCCAAAGAATCTTCTAGAAACTTCTCATATGACACTTACCTCTCTAAATTCGCCCAGGGATGAGTAAGAGATCATGAAATCTCCAAGTGGAACCAAGAACTATCAATGAAATGACACTAATCAAACACCCAAAAGCTAACTCACACCTATGCAAATATCTATATATGGATCCCTCATCTAAGAGATCTAGAGGCTGGAATTTTGTAATTATTAAGGAAGTGTTGTTAGTTTCTCTTTGAGACATTGCATTGTTGGGTGATCTTGCTTTTCATGAGGTGAAGAGGGCTTTCATGCTGGGAGGATGATGCTGGATTAGACAGCTGGGTTGTAATCCTCTCTTCTACTTCTACCATCAATAAAGTTATTTGAGTTTTCCTCCATATACTTGTGTATTTTAATCTTGTATTTGTAAATGTAATCGTATGGTTAATGTACTTATGATTCTGCATTGTTTATGGTATTATAGATCTCTATGCTTTGATGGTATTTTGTTGCTTTGCCTCTACAGGTGTTCCTTAAAGTGGGACAAGTGAGAAAGGAGTGACAAGCTCTATCAAAGGAAAGAGGAAACAAGTAAGGAGCCAAGTGAAATATTAAGGTTGGTGCTCTCTGCTTCTCTCTTATCTATCATACATAAAGGAAAACACAAGTTACTTTGAATTGTTTGTTTCTAAGATAGCTACCCATCTTAGTGGGACTAGCAGATCAAATAGACACTAGTTTTCACGGAAACAATCACTCGAGCTAGTTTATTTCCATTATGCATGTAAATAATTTTTTGTACTTTGTTATTAATGACTAAAAAGTTTTGTTTTCGTTGTAGCTCTATGTTTCTATTGGTATCTGTACTTGGTTTCATTCCTTCATAAATTCGGATCATGACATGTTTCCAAAAGGAAAATATCCCCAATATAATGAAGGAGGATGATGACTATTCCAACTGAAGGTAGCTCTCACACATCTTGCTTCTTTTAAACAAACCTTTAACATGTTAACGGAAAGTCCAAACAAGGTAGAGGACAAGAGACAACCTTTATTAACTCCTATATTACAATTAATTTCTTATAAACAACCCATAATGTTCTTGCACTTGGAAATAACATGTTCATACAACCTTATTGTGGTAACCTTTAACTCTTCTCATAAAATTCAAAGGTTATTTCTAGACACCATGTCAAAAGATTTCCTAAATTCAATGAAGCAACATAGGAGCTTAGTTTTATTATTATGACATTCCTTTATAATGATCCTAAATACAATTGTGATAGCTTCTAAATAGTATTGTTCTTTGTAGGTTATAACCATGTAGAATTATGTTTTGCAAACAAATGCTTCAATAAAACAGAAAAATATGCAATAGAAAACACACACATTAACGCAAAGTTTTTATCCTAGAATCCAAAGCTAAGAAAACCAACAAAGGTTTTTCAATATATATTTTTTGTACAATTTTACACTACAATATATATCTTGCAGCATCCTTGAAATGCCAATACATTTACCCTAGATTATAATACAACCATAGTTCCTTAACCAAACTCCAAAATCATGGGAAAAATCACCATGCACTAAAAACCCACTTTTAGCAAAAAAAATGTGTGGAACACTACAAAACAAACAAACAAAAACTACCAAACAAAATCATGAGTTTTTCCCCAAACTCCCGCACAAGGGGGATCCCGCCCCCTTGTAACCCCCTTGCTATGCTAAATGCAACATACAGTGCATGGAACTAGTCGTGCAAAGAATATAACACATATCCAACAACCATTAGCCTTATTTATCTAACTTTCTAACCATATAATAGTCTTGTTTTCTAAAATAATTCCACATAACATGGATAAATAAGGCTAATCATAATGGTCCTATAATTAAATGACTTATTTTAGCAACATTTTTAAAAACAATGGAAATGAGGCTTTATGTCGATGCTTTAGGGAAACCCTACTTTCTTACAAAATGGAAGTGCTTGTGAATGTGAGGAATGGTGATAGGTCCTACAACTTTATCATTTTTTTAGTAACTTTTGATGTCCTTAGCTTTCCCTAATGAACCACTTTACCCCAAACTTTATGCCTTCTAAATAAAAAACCTTTTCCTTTCGAGTAAGTGTTTGAATGTTGTCCATGATGTTAGAAGATTCATAAAGCTTCTTAAGGTAGGAATTCCAATCACATCAGGAAATTATATTTTTTCCTTTAGTTTTAAGAGTTTGAATTTGCCTTCATAAATTTTAAGATATAATTTAGAGATGCTCAAAATCCTATCTTGCTCTATGTTTATATGATATGGTAAGATATATTTTTCTTCCTTTAACTAGTTTTTTGTAACAATTTATCTTGTTTGATTTTAATGACCCTTCAAAAGCTTCCCTGATGGTTTTTCTAGTAATTTTACTCTTTTTATCATACAAAGAGTTGGCTATCATTTTTCCTTTTTACACTAACATTAAGAGATAAGTTGTTTATAGAAGTTGAGATGGAGGTCGCATTATTTATCATATAGAGGTGTCTAATACTATCATTACTTAAAAAGAGATATAAATCATTTTTCAAATCCATTAGAAAAATATCAACATTTTTTTGTAGAAGTGTTAACCTTCATATTTTCTTGCACAACTAGAGGGTTAAGATTCAACCAATCCCATCATGTTCATTCTAGTGTATGTGCATCTAGATCTTCATAATGATAAGAGCTTTTTTATGAGTCAAATTCATCAAATTCCGAGAAATTGTTATTTTTAGCAGTTTTATTTTTCTAGGACTCAAAGTTGTGGGGTTGTAACAACCATGGTCGAAAATCCATGTAAAAACTTAATAAAGGTAAAATAATTCCTTGGTCATGGGATATGTATTCCAATCTGAGTGTTGGGCAAAAGCATAGTGATGGAGATTACTTGTGATTAATTAATGGCTAAGGAAATGGCTATGGCTTTGGAAAGGCAAAATGGCATTTATTGGCATTTATTTATGAAAATAATGGAAATGAGGAGAAAAGGGAGGTGAAAGGTCACAGGTTGCATGTGAGGAGGAAAATGAATGAAAATAATGTAAAATGAAGAAAATAGAGGCCTCATTAATAAAAAGGCTTATGATGATCACTTAAGGGATTTTGTCAGTTCAGTTTTGGAGCTCTCTCACTATTCTCTCTCTCTCTCATACTCTTGGAAACTTAGATTTTTATTGGAGCACTCTTGGAGGAGTGTGACATACTTAGATTTTTGGAGCAATAAGGAAAAGGAGGAGCAGAAAAGCCCAAGAGAACATCGAGATCAACATCTAAAACAAGGTTTTCTTTTAGGTACCAAGTTGCATGTATGTTTTCCTCACTAGTTTTGGCATGCATGGCATATGCATGTGGTTTCTTGGTTATTATATGTCATTGGCGGGGAGGATTGCATGGATTGATAGTGGATTTTCCTAGCCTTTCCATTTCTTGGATAGCCATGGTGTTGTGGGTTTTACTTTTGTTTTCTGGGTGGTTTTCTTGTGCCTTTGGCTGTGGGTCGAGTTACTAGTTCCTAGAAGCCTTGGTAGGACAAACGTTGTGGAATCTTTGAAACAACTTAGGTTGAGTTACTAGGCCTTGAAGCCTTGGTTAGAAAAACTCTCTAGAAGCCCTTTGTGGGTTGAGTTACTAGTCTTGGAAGCACTAGTTGGACAAACGCTTTGGAAGCCTTGGTTGGAATAAATGTTCTAGAGCCCTGAATAACTTGGGTAGAGACCAATATGTTGATGGTTAGTGATGTCCGACTGTGAGGTGGAATCACCGGTTGAGGGTTGAGGTGGTTTGGCCTTTGGAATCCCTGGATGGTTTTGTTTGATTCTTTTTATGAGATCCCATATTCATACTTGGAATATGGCACAGGGGTGACTGGCTGAAAGAAAGATTTGGTTCAGCCTAGTCTATCGTCAAGTGGTTCATGGAAGTCCCATACCTAGTCAACTTATGTAGTTATTAATAAGATCTCTCTTTATCCTTGGTATTTTATGGGTAAATATACTTGTTTATATGTGGCTTATATGGTTGTTATATCCCTAATATTTATATTGGTTATGAAATAAGTTTTATGATAATGAAGATGTATGGCTCTCATCATTTTTTGGTTAATCACTAAATGTACAATGAATATGTGACTTAATAGATGGTAATATAGTTATTTTCATGAGGCATCAATGCTTCTTAGTGATTCTCAGATAAGTATGAGACCCCTATGCTCAAATTTGTTGTTTAAACTTGTAGAATGCATATTTGTGACGTGTTTGGTGAAATGCATTTCATGGCTAGTAGGGGTCAAATCAAGTCCTTGTTTAAGTAATTACATTGTTAAATTATTCTGTTGTTATCTTTCATTTTTTGAAGTGCCATGGAGTTCTAGGCAGTGACCTAAACCCTAGGCTTGAAAAAGTGGCACAAAATTCTGAGTCGCGAGAACAAAACTGCTTGGGAAAGTCCCCAATCGCAGGCATACTCATGTTGTGGGAGCGATTGGAGGGTCCTATTTGCACGCATTCCCGTGTCATGGGAGCGAATGGAGGATTAATGTAGTAAAAGGTTAGTTTGTCTCGGGGGATAGTCACCTAGGAGGTTTGGATGGCTCTTAGGGGTTCTGCAGTATGTCTGGAAGGTCTATGTAGTGTGTTCCATCGATTCCACTTCCTTAACTAATACATGGGGAATTGAATCATATCATAGTAACTCTTCATCATATGTTTAGCCTGGTTCGTTGATTACTTGGGTAGATGTGTGAGGAGGGTGTTACATAGTGGTATCAGAGCATGGTTCACCCCTCATACTGGATGGGTGGTGTGATAGTCATGCATTCATGTCAGTTGCATATGTGTTACTCATATGTGTGGTCTATGTTCTTGTTGCATATGCATGGTGTTGATCATGGTTTTATTGATGTCACCATGTGAAGGTCGATGGTGTTGTTGTGGAATGTGTCGTCATGAGTGTAGGATTGGTTATGTGTTTTTTATGCATGTCAAGTGGTTCGTGTTGTCAAGTGTACATTGATATGGTTGTTGTTGTCATACATGATTTCATGGTATGTGATTGATATGGTCATGCATTGATGATTGGACTATGGTTGGAATGATGTTTATATGTTGTTTTATCCATATGCTACATATTTATATGTTGTTATGATTATGTTTATACATGTATTACGTATTACGTTGATTGGTTGATCTTGCAGGAGATATCCTCCCTGAATGATGATAAGGTACGCTAGTTTGTTTATGATTTGGTTTAGTTGACATAAGATGCCTCGCAGGAAAGAGATCAAGATGACCAGAAAGATGGTAGACTACAATTCACGAGATTCTCCTTATGGATCAAATGACCAGTGTGGTTTTGGGAATTTTTTTGACTTAGAAGACACATTGAGAAGCTTAAAGGTATAAATAAGGAGTTACAAAGCAGATAATTGCATAATCATACAGACACATGAGAAACAAGAAAAGGTTAATGTAGTAATCCTTCAAATTTTGTCAAAATTACAGTTATAGGGGCCACTTCAAATCAACCATAGACAGGAGGACATAACTAATAAGGCATATGGTAGTAGGTCTCCTGGTGGGTACATGTCAGATAGAGATGACATGATCAGAGATGGTAGTTTCTTAGACACTCCGGATAGGACAGGTGGTAGACACAATTACTATTCTATTTTTGAATCTGATAGGCACTATTATTGTCATCGTTATCATCCTTACAAGAGTGACAGGGGATATTTGTCGGATGAGTTTAACAAAGAAAATCCACCTACATTTGATGGAGAGATGAAGAATTCACAGGATGCAGAAGCATGGTTACTTGCAATGAATAAGTTATTCATATTGCATGATTACTCAGAGAACATGAAGGCCATAATAACTACATTCAGTCTTAAAGGAAAAGTAGATATATGGTGGGAATATGTAAAAAAATGTCAGAGATATTTATGAGGAGGAGTTAACTTGGAGTGAGTTCGAGAGGTTATTCTAGAAGAAGTATTTATTAGAGAGATACTATGATAGCGGGGCAAATGAATTTTATGAGTTGGAGATGGGATCTATGACCCATGAGGAGTACACTAGTAGATTTATGGAGTTGTTAAGGTATGTGCCTTACCTCAAGGAGGAGAAGGCCAGGATTCAACGATTCATTAGTGGATTTTCAATAGCATTCAAATACATGATTGAGTTTGATGAGCCTAGATCATTGGAGGAGGCCATCAGAAAGCTAATGCATTGTTACGAGCAAACAAAGCGCAGATCTGAGACTAAGTCAGACTAGAAAGGTAATGCAAAGGACAAAGGAAGATGGGAAAAGAAGTGAGAAAGTATTAAGGGTACAAATAATAAAGAGAATGCAACACCATATAAAAATTTCAATGCATCTGACAGAGGACATGGACTTCGATATGAGGAGTAAAATAAGGATGAAGGCTGGAAGCCTTTGCAGTGTGAGACTTGTGATGGAGAGCATCACAGGAGAGATTGTCCACAAAATCAGGGTGGTAGACCACATATATACCATGCTCAGGAGGCATAAACAGTGGGAGATGTTGGAAAGAATATTCCTAGGATCTATGCAATGCTAGATAACAAGGAGACATATCACTAGGCGTCTATTATCAAGATGGACGGTAAGCTTTTTGATCAAGTTGTTTCTATTTTGATTAACCCTGGATCTAATTATAGTTATGTTAATCTTGACCTGGTGGATAAGTGTGGTTTTAATAAATAATTACATGAAAAGTCTTGGTTAGTGCAGTGTTGAAAATAACAACAAGAAAAGTTAAAAATAGCATCAAGAAAAAAACCCTAATTTAATTTGTTCTTGAATTAAATTGGGAATTAAATTGTAATTCCACATCTCATGAGAACTTGTAATAGTTAACTAAGTTTATTTGACTTAGTTGGCTAATTTAATTCGAGTGAGGGTCTAACTAGAGTCATGTAGAGTGTATCCCATTTCTTAGGAGCCCTGGTTAATTTATTTTGAGTTGTAATTATTTAATTCATTCTAACTGAGTTAAAGTCAGTTAAACTAGTTCTAATTGATGGAGGAATTAGTGAGAGATCCAGTAATGGGGTGTAACCAACAGTGATCAACCAGTAAACTAAAGATTCACTAATAATTAACTCATGCATGTTAGATAACAGAATGACCCGGTTGAGATTGGAGTTCAGGGACAGTGTACTACCAGTTGTATAATCATTTGAATTGTGCAAGTGGTGGATGCAATTAAAGGAAGGTATATGAGGATTGTGAAATTCATATTTGTGGAATTTCCCAATTAAATATGGGCTAATTCCCAAGGAAACTATGCAAGGAAATAAGAGCTTGGCAGGCAGTGGAATTGGCTAAGTATTTGCTTGAGCTTGTATGGGAAGTACTGAGATAGATAAAGATGGTGCAGAGGTTGCTCAGGCTTGAGCAAAGAATTATAATCTTCTCATATTTTCCTATTAATGAAATATACAGATAGCAAGGTTTTTTAGTTGTGGCTTTCCCCATAAACTTATTGTGTTATGCGTGATTGAATTCTTTCTCTTTTATGCTTCATGATTGCATCGATCGTTTATTGTTTCCGTTGATGAGGAGATTAGATTCAAGTCAATTGTGTTAGCATATTACAATCTGCAGTTTGAATATACAAGGAATTTCTACATGGTATCAAATCTAAAATCACTATAGAAGAGGAGAATATGTGTTTGTCTTTTACAGGAGAATCAAATTTGCAGTATCATACTTCAGAGCTAGTAGGATGTTGTTCTACGATTGAGACTTGAATATGCCCTTGAGGGTAGTTAGAAATATATTGCTTGGAAGGAAAAGATGGAGGTAGTGTTGAAAGACAACAGGCTTAAGGAATTCATAGACAAAGATATTCCTAAGCTAGTTGATGCTTAGGATTTGGTAGAGTGGAGAAAGTGTGTGGCAAAGGTGAGAAGGATTATCCTAGAATGATTTTGAGATCATATTGTCTCGAATCTCCACAGTAAGGAAACTCCATTTGCAATGTGGAAGGCCTTGATAGACCTATTTCAAAACAACAGTGACCACATGAAGCTGGCACTGAAGGACAAGCTCAGAAAGATCAAGATGGAGAAGGGCAACTCAATACCAAAGTACTTGACCAAGTTTACCCAATGTCAAGATGAGATTGGAAGTGTTGGTGTTATGGTTTCTAAAGATGATATGGTGATCATAACACTTCTAGGCCTTCCCAAGAGCCGGCACGGTTACCAAGACTCAATTAATGGGAGGGAGAAGCTACCAGAATGGGAGTGTTTGTGGTCCAACTTGGTGCAAGAAGAAATTTGGTGGAACACCAGAGATGGTACCACATCCAAAGAAGTGGAAGAGAAATTTGCATTAGTCAACAAAGAAAATAAATCCAAGGGAAAGCAGTCCCAAGGAGAGGAGGGAAGAAATAAGGACTTGTCAAACATAAAGTATTTTCACTATCACGAGTTTGGGCACTATGCCACAAAATTCCCACAGAAGAAAACAAGCAAGAAGGAGCTTGCAGTAACATAAGTAGGTGAAGATCTAGCTTCACAATTTGAACTTGATTTCACCCTCATTTCATTCATGGCAAGCATGTGGTATCTAGACAGTGGTTCCTCGTTCCATATGGAGGGGAATATATATCTCTTCGATGACTTGGAGGGGAAAGACCTTAAGTAGAACATATAGTTTGGAGATGATGGGAGGTATAGTGCGACCACCATCAGTACTATTAATTTTTAGAGGGATTTTGGCTCCCCTCTCAGACTCAGATATGTGATGTATTTTCTAGTACTAAAAAATAATATTGTTTCCATCATGGTAATGGAAGACCATGGCTACGATTTGATATTTAGCAAACGAAAGGTTTTCCATAAACGCATCGCCACAGTACATGTGAAACAAATCAATGTGTTAGTGAAGAACATGTTTGCACTTGAGGTATAAGATGCATGCAAAGCCTTGAGGATCAAGGCAATGGTTAAAGACTTGGTGGTTAAGAGGTAGCATGAATTACGTCTCAACATGTAGCCTCAGCGAGTTGTGGAGCAGCCACAATTGGAGAAGTAGAGAGGAGACCAAGTGGAGACATCCACTCAAGTAGAGACCTCCAGTCGGGGGAAATTTCAAGCCAAGTGGCAGAAGGAGCACATGCAACCATACCTCTAGGTGTGAGGTGGGGCAATATGAAACCTTAGTCCAAGAGTTTCATAAATTGGGCAAGATCCATTGAGGTGTTTTCTGTCTCATGGATCATTAGCTTTCTACTGGGGCCCACAATATTTAGTAGAAGGAGGATCAGTGTGAGTCAAATACTGAGGAGTGCAAAGCAGTGTTGTAAACAAAGCAAGCGGCTCAATAGTAGAGTCAGCAACAACACAATTTTCCCAGTAGACAATTGCAGACATAGTTGATTCAATTTATTTTGTTTGGATTCTTTTTTGTTGCAGATGTTGCAAAAGAAACAACAATAGTGACAAGTGTTGCATGCATAACATTCCAAAGGTATCAAATCGGGATAGAGTTGAATTCCTTTCTTATTGAGAGGGAGCATTGAAAATAGAAACAAGAAATGTTAAAAATAACATCAAGAAAAATTTTTAATTTAATTTGTCCTTGAATTAAATTGGGATTTAAATTATAATTCCACATCTCATGACAACTTGTAATAGTTAAGTAAGTTAATTTGACTTAGTTGGCTCTGTTAATTCGAGTTGAGGGTCTAACTTGAGTCATGTAGAGTGTATCCTATTTTTTAGGAGCCCTAGTTGAGTTTATTTTGAGTTGTAATTATTTAATTTAGTCTAATTGAGTTAAATTCAGTTAAACTAGTTCCAATTGATGGATGAATTAGTGGGAGATCTAGCAGTCAGGTGTAACTTGCAGTAGTGGGGTATAACCAATAGTGATCAATTATTAAACTGAAGATTCACTCATAATTAACTCATGCATGTTAGATCAGAGAAAGACCCAGTTGATATTGGAGTTTAGGGACAATGTACTATCAGTTGTATAATCATCTGAATTGTACAAGTGGTGCATGCAATTAGAGGAAGGCCTATGAGGATTGCACAATTCATATTTGTGGAATATCCCAATTAAATATGGGCTAATTCCCATGGAAATTCTGTAAGGAAATAGAAGCTTGGCAAGCAGCAGAATTGACTACGTATTGGCTTGAGCTTGTCTGGGAAGCAGTGAGATAGATAGAGATAGTGCAAAGGTTTCTCGGGCTTGAGAAAAACATTGTAACATTCTCATATTTTCTTATTAATGCAATATGCAAATAGCAGGAGGTTTTAGTTGTGGATTTCCCTAGAAAATTATTGTGTTATGTGTGATTGAATTCTTTCTCTTTTATCCTTCATGATTTCATCGATCGTTTATTGTTTTCACTGATAAGTAGAGTAGATCCAAGTCAATTGTTTTAGCATATTATAATCTGTAGTTTGAATCTACAAGGAATTTCTACATGCAGTTGGCTACAAGAAAGAAGTGAGTTCATCATTGGATAAGAGCTTGCGTATTGATTTGAATGGTATTCCTACCTCAACACATTTGAATGTATTACCGTTTGGGATCATACAGTATGTTGTTGGGTATGGATTGGTTGTATCTTCATAGGACCAGGGTGGATTGTTATGAAAAGGCTATTGAGTGTCTCGATGACAATGAGGAACAAAGAGTCTTGTAGGGTAAGAAGAAAGAAACATTAGTGAGAATGGTTATAGCTATGAAGGCCAAGCATAGTTTCCGAAAAGGGTGTGTGTTATTTGCAGCACATATTTCTAGTGACAAAGGTAAGGAAGTTGAGGATGCATATGTTTTGAGCAAGTACGCAGTTCTATAGCAGTTTCAGGATGTATTTCCTACAGCGATTTGAAAATTTCCACCTCACAGGGAAGTAGTCTCTTCTATTGAGTTGGTACCAAGAGCAACACCAACATCTAAGGCACCTTACAAGATGAGCACACCAAAGCTGGTATAGTTGAAGCTACAATCGAAGGAAATGCTTGAAAAGGGATACACTAGGCCAAGTGTATCACCATGGGGCACACCTATACTATTTTTGAAGAAGAAGGATGGTACTCTCAGGTTGTGCATTAATTACAGGCAGTTGAACAAAGTGACCATCAAGAATAGGTATTCATTGTTGACGATTGATGATTTGCTCGATCAGTTGAAGGGAGAAACATGTTCTTGAAGATTGATATGAGATTCGGATATCATCAGGTATGCATTAAAGAAGATGACATTCACAAGACAACTTTACAGACTAGGTACAAACATTATGAGTTTGTTGTAGTTCCATTTGGTTTGACTAATGCTCCAACTACTTTTATGTGCTTGATGAATAATGTGTTGCATCCTTGTTTGGACAATTTTGTTATTGTGTCCATTGATGATATATTGGTATATTCTAAAAATGAAGAAGAGTGTGTCGAACACTTAGCAGTGGTATTGAGATTGTTGAGAGAGCACCAGTTGTATGCTAAGCTCAGCGAGTGCAGTTTCTTAATCTCAGCAAATGTGGTTTCTTTCAAACTGAGGTACATTACTTGGGACACGTGGTTTCCAAGGAAGGTATAGCAGTGGACCCAGAAAAGCTAAGAGCTATCATGGAGTGCGCAACTCCTAGGAATGTGGATGAGGTGAGATCCTTCATGGGGTTAGCAGGTTATTATAGGAGGTTCAAGAAGTGATTGAGGTTAAAGTTCTCCTAGATTTCTTATCTTATCACATCCTTGCAAAGGAAAGGTAATAAGTTTGAATGGATAGAGGAATGTGCAACCAATTTGAGCAGTTAAAGTAGTTTTTGACACATGCTCCAGTGTTAAAGATCACAGATCCCAACAAAGAATTTGTGGTATGTACAGATGCTTGCAAGAGAGGACTGGGTGGAGTCCTTATGAAAGAAGTACATGTGGTATGTTATGAGTCACGAAAACTAAATGAGCATGAGCAGAACTATCTACCACATGATCTTGAGTTGGTTGCAATCATTCATGCATTGAATATGTGGAGGCACCATATTTTGGGTATACGATTTGTATTTATGAGTGATCATATTGGATTGAGGTACCTATTTGACCAACCGAATCTGAATTCCAGGAAAGCTAGATGGATAGCCATGATCAATGAGGTCAACTTTGAGATCAAAATATTAAGGGTAAATAAAATAGGGTTGAAGATTATCTTAGCAAGTAGATACATGTGAATCATATAGCACCTATGAGTTCCTATAGGATATATCTATAGGATAGGATCTTGCAGGCAAGTCAACAAGATGTCAAGTATATGGAGCTTAGGCACAGATTACAGTAGAGTATAGATATAGGTACATGTAGTGGTACAGGTATAGGTACATTAAGTGGTACATGTACAAGTACATGTGTAGGTATAGGTGCACCGGATGTGGATTATTGTCTCATGACGAATGGATTGGTTAGGTTTAGAGACAGGATATATGTGCCAGACAACAATGAGATTAAGAAGGTGATGTTGAGGGAGTTTCATGTGAAACCATATTCAGGTCACCCAGGCTATCAGAAGACACTTACAACAGTAAAGAAGTTTTACTATTGGCCTAATTTGAAGAGAGACATGGCAGAGTTCATGGCTAGGTGCTTCGATTGTCAGTAGGTGAAGATAGAGTGTAAGCATCCAGATGGATTACTACAATTGATTCTGATTCTAGAGCAAAAATGAGAGGTCATTTCCATGGACTTTATCACTGGTTTTCTGAGGACATCTAGATAGCATGATTCCATCATGGTTGTGGTGGATAAGTTGACAAAGGTAGTGCACTTCATTCCAGTAAAGTCTACATACTCAACAAATGATGTAGCACGGGTTTTCATGAGAAATGTGGTGAGAATGCATGGTGTTCCGCAGAAGATTGTGTCATATAGGGATGCGGAGTTCACTTTCAAGTTTTGGAAGGAGTTGTTTGTAGGTTTAGGTACAGAGTTGGCCTTCAGTACAACTTATCATCTACAGACAGATGGACAGATGGGAAGTTTCAACGGGATATTAGAGGACACGTTGAGGATGTATGTGATGCACTAGTAGTAGGAGTGCGAAGAGTATCTCTCATTGGTAGAGTTTGCTTACAAAAATGGGTATCAGGAATCTTTGAGGATGAGTCTGTTTGAGGCATTATATGGGAGGATTTATAATACTCCCATCAGTTGGAGTAACCCAATTAATAGGGTGTTGATTGGACCAAACATGTTGGCAGAAATGGAACAAGAAATATAGGTAATTAAGAAGAATTTGAAAGAAACACAGAATAGGCAGAAGAGCTATGAATATAGAAAAAGGTTGTCTAAGGAGTTTCAGGTTGGGGAGCAGGTGTATTTGCAGATAAAACCAAAGTAGAGCTCCTTCCGGATTAGATCATGTGCCAAGATGGTAACCCAGTTTTGTGGACCTTTCAAGATTCTTGAGGATTGGACCAGTATCATATCGACTTGCACTGCCTACAAAAATTAAACTCCATGATGATTTCCATGTGTCATTGCTTAAGAAGTATGTTAAATATGTTGATCATGTGATTGACTGGTCTATATTGCAGGTGGAGCCAGAAGGATAATTCCAACCAGAACCTCAGTGCATTTTGCAGAGCAAGATGTTCATGCTCCGAAATTGAGCAATGGAGTAGGTAAAAGTGCAATGGAAGCACTTTAAGCCTGATGAAGCTACATGGGAAATGGAAGATCAAATGTGGGCTATGTATCCTTCTCTATTCGCTAGTTGAGAAAATTTTTGGTATATGTATTTGGTATGTGTTTTAGTATGATATTTTGGTATATGTATATACATATATGGATGTAAATACCACCATGAGCTATGTTATAAGGCTCCAATAAGAGGTATGAGTGTCATGTCATTATGATGTTATATTTATCATGTTGTCATGTTGGTTTTCTTATCAATGGGTTGATCATTGTAAATACTGCAATGAGCTAAGTTGTAAATCTCCATGGGCAATATGTTTTTCTTACAACATGTTACGAAACCAGCTCACAAAAAGATAGAAAAGATATATCAACACCTTATAAATAATCCTCTTCAAGGGGGCAACCTCCTTTATATTACACAAATGAACAATTCCTTGATGATACAAATGACAAGACCTCCTTTCTATATATAGAAGTCTAAGGGGTCATAATATAATCAAAGCTGACATAACAATAATAATGTAAGGGCACAATAATAAAATAGTGGGCTTCTATGGGGCACAATAATAACAATATGGGGACTACATGGGAACAACAATATAATAAGGGGGTTGTACTAATAACAATAAGGGATTGCACTAGTAGTATGGGGATGATCCAGGTGGATATTGGTGGCCACCTGCCAAGTCCACATGGACCCCCACCATTATCTTTCTCAGCATTTTCAATTTCCTTAATTGTAGCACAACTTACTATTTTTAGCAGTTTTTC